>JAEQML010059012.1:0-29235 GCA_016904865.1 Pissodes strobi
ACACGATCAGGGGAATTTGTTGCCTGCTGGCTATCAAAGAACCGTCTTTCGGCCATAGCGCGTATTTAAATTTATTTAAATTAGCCTATAACAGTATTTTATTTATGAATTTAACACTTTTTATACTCTCACTTTTCCCTTTTTTTTTGTAATCCACTGATTTCAGGTGCATTAGTAAAGACGCTAATATTGGCAATTGTAGAAATATCTATATACTTATTAAGAGTAACATTGCGAAAAACAAACTGATAAAATCTATTTTTTACAAGTTACTATACCAGGTACCCACGTTTGTTTGATCCTGTAGATTGCACACAATGCATACCAACACATATAAAAAAATACTAATCGCTTAACTTTTAAATCAGATACATGTCACATTAAAAAAAAATCTGGAATTAATTTAATTATTTATCATCTTAAAATCAAAAAGGTGATTATCGTAATAAGAAATATAAGTTTTATGGTTAAATATGCAACAGATTTTAGATTATGATTACTGAACGCGACCATAATTTGTATGCATCTTTATAGGTTTCTGAACGCGCCCCCCTCAGAAAAGTATATATAGAGGAACAGCATTTGCATTTTGATTAGTAGTTCTTCAGCAGTCACAGAGTGAAGACGTGTTTTAAGTGCTCCTGCATTTTGCTTTTATTGATTGTCTTTCAAAACAGTGTTAAGGGTTTTTAAATTTTTATTAACCATGGAAAAATTCGTGATCGTAAAAGACTTTACCAGGAAAGTCCGTAGATTTAACCTCCAGGGGCGAACCTTGGAGTTTAAAATCAAAGACGTGCCTGAAAATACCGAGCCTGTGTCCTGGCTAAAAAAGGCTATCGGCGATATTTTGCAGAAAGTTACGGAGGATCTTCTACCTACTGATCGATTAGGAATCAGTTTCGGTTGTAAGGACTTTCAAAGAGGAGAGGGTTGGCTTAGTTTTAGGCCCGTGGAGACAATAACGGTTGAGGATGTTTGGAACGTCCTTGCGAGTATATATCAATCCAACTCCGCCGGTTTGAACATAGAGACTTTTTGTTTAGGCGTAACTTCTGTGCGGTTACCTGTAGGTCGGGGTCGAGTAAATCGGTATAACACCTACGAGGAGGAATGCATTAAAAGAAAGGGGGTCGTTGCTATAAATAACAGCGATAATTTGTGCTTGCCACGTGCTATCGTTGTCGCCATAGCTTCTGTCGAAAAAGATCCTCTATATAAAAAAATTCGTCAAGGCCAAAAACTACAAAAAGCGATGGCTTGTAAACTAATGAAAGATGCTGGTATACAAATTCCAGAAGAGGGTTCTGGCATACTAGAGCTTAGAAAGTTCCAAGATTATCTCTCTCCGAAATACCGACTCGTTGTTTACCAATACGGCTCCAAGGGGCGCGAAGTAATATTCAAGGGCACAGATGGAGAACAAAATGTAAACCTTATATACCATGAAGGCCATTATAACGTGATAAACTCCTTAACTGCTGCATTTGTTTGCAACTATTATTGCGAAGAATGTAATGTGCCATATGATCATAAACGCGAACATAAGTGTGGAGGTACATGTCCAGGTTGTCAACAATCTCCCGCATGTCCAGTTGATGTAAAAATAAAGTGTGAACAGTGCCATCGAGGGTTTCGAGGGCAAGACTGTTTTGAATCCCATAAAAAACCTGGCTCTGCCGGTAAGTCTTCCGTTTGTCAAGAAATTAGATTATGTAATATATGCTTGAAAACGATAAGAGCAAATAGAGAACATACATGCAGCGAAATATTTTGTAAAACCTGCCAAAAATATCAGATTGAAGGACATTTATGTTTCGTGCAGGTACATACCTCTAAGCCGCCGAGCGATTTCCTGTTTGTGTTCTACGACCTGGAAACAAGACAAGAGAAACAGCTAAAAGACGGAAGCTTTCAGCATGAGCCGAATTTATGCGTTTTCAAGCAGTGTTGTACTCAGTGCCTATCCTCTCCCTGTAAACTATGTGCGAAGTGTGGCTTAACCCAACAGGTACTGAAGGGCGAACAGTGTGTTGAACGGCTTATGGAATATATCCTGGGGCAAAGAAAACTGTTTAAAAATATAGTAGTAATTGCTCATAATGGGGGTGGATTTGATCACCAATTTATTCTTAATCATATACTTTTAAAAACAGATTTGGAGCCAAAACTTATCATGAGGGGAACAAAATTAATTATGTTACAGGTGGGAAAAAATGTAAAATTCTTGGACTCGTTGAATTACTTCCCTATGAAATTAGCCTCTCTGCCAAAAGCTTTCGGGTTGGGCAACCATTTCAAGAAAGGATACTTTCCACATCTCTTCAACATCACAGCCAATCAGAATTATGTAGGGCGCTTGCCCGATGTTAAATACTATGATCCTGACTCTATGAAGGAGGCTGATAGAACAGCGTTTCTAAACTGGTACGCAGAACATAAAGACGAACAGTTTGACTTTGAGCGTGAATTTGTCGAGTATTGTGTTTCAGACGTTGAGATTTTGGCCGCGTCATGTTTAAAGTTCCGAGAACAGCTACTCTCTACTTCTAATGTGTGCCCGTTCACCGAGGCTTGTACGGTAGCCTCAGCGTGTAATAAAGTTTTTCGTCGTAATTTCCTAAAAGAAGCCACAATCGGTATAATTCCCAAAGGTGGTTATCGGTACAGGGACAATCAGAGTAAGCTAGCTATCCAGTGGTTAATTTGGGAGGAACACCAAAGAAGCATAAATATTCAGCATGCAGCGAAGGACCAAGAAGCTATTATACACGGACACAAGGTCGATGGATTTTGTCAGTCTACGAGACAAGTATTTGAATTCCACGGTTGTTATTATCACGGCTGCCGCAAATGTTACAAAACTGGACGAAACTACCCTCTACACGAAGATCCTACGTTAACTCTAGACCTGCGCCACGAGGCAACCGTTTCGAAAATCGAGAGACTTAAGGCTTTTGGTTATGAGGTCATTGAGAAATGGGAGTGCGAATTTCGAAATGATCTAAAAGAAAATGTCAAAATTGAAGAAAATATCAAAAATAACCCATTATTGTGTTTTACTCCCCTGGATCCTCGTGACGCCTTTTACGGTGGTCGAACAGGCAATACTGTCCAATATTACAAGTGTAAAGAAGGTGAGAAGATTAAATATACAGACATTTGCTCTTTATACCCATGGGTTTGTAAATACGGTAAATACCCCTTAGGACACCCTACAGTATTTGTAGGTAATGATGCTAAAAAATTAGACTTACACAGAACAGATGGTTTGATTAAATGTAAAATTCTACCACCCTCTTCTCTGTTTCACCCTGTATTACCTACAAAAATGAATAACAAATTGATGTTTGTGCTTTGTCGAACGTGTGGTCAAGAAATGAGCCCCCGCAAGTGTGAGCATGCTGATGAAGAACGTTCTTTGATAGGAACCTGGGTTATCGATGAAGTGTTGAAGGCATTAGAAAAGGGCTATAGGCTTTTGGATATTTTTGAAATATGGAAATATCAGGTTGAACAGTATAACACAGATTTAAAATCTGGCGGCTTGTTTGTCGAAATGATGAACAAGTTCATAAAAATAAAACAGGAAGCTTCCGGCTGGCCTAGCGATTGCGTAAATGACGAACAGAAGAACCAGTATATTGAACAATTTTTCAATAGAGAACGAGTTAAACTGGAATTTTCACAAATTCTCGAGAACCCTGGTTTACGAGCTCTGGCAAAACTTATGCTAAATTCCTTCTGGGGAAAATTCGGTCAGAGAGAAAATCAACAGAAGACTGTTATAGTAAACCAGCCTCTTGTACTCTTTTCACTATTAGATAATCCTTCCATAGAGATTAACACGATTTTGCCTATAAATGACGACACGATTGTTGTAAACTGGAGTTTTATAGAAGAAGTTTACGATCCCCTATCTACAGTAAATGTGTGCATAGCAGCTTATACTACGGCTCAAGCTAGGCTTAAGCTGTACTCATTCCTCGAGCAGTTGGGGGATAGGGTACTTTATTATGACACAGACGCGACTATATTCAAATTTCGGGAGGGGGACTACGATGTACCTACAGGACAATTTATGGGTGACATGACGGACGAATTAGTTGGCTATGGTTCTGAGTCATTTATTACAGAGTTTGTAAGTGGCGGGCCCAAAAATTACGCTTACAAAGTGTTTTCCACTAACGATAATGATGAGAAAATTACATGCAAGGTGAAAGGACTTTGCCTTAATTATTCCGCCTCGCGGTTAGTGAATTTTGACCGTATTAAAGATATGGTGATAAATGATCTGGAGCCCATATTAATTACCTCTAACCAGTTTCGAAGGACAAAAGAACACGAGGTCGTAACAAGAAAAGAAACAAAAATTTATAGGCCAAATTCCACAAAAAGACACTTTTTTGAAGACCATACGTCTATTCCTTTTGGTTTTAAGAAACCAAAATTAGATTAGGTCATTATTCATAGAATATTATCTTATTAATTTAGTAGTATTTATCATTTTTATTAGAGTACGTTTTTAGTCTTAGCCAAATATCTTATCTTATTAGTTTTAGTAGTATTTATCCTTTAGAGTAAGTTTCAGACCCACATGATAATTAGCGAACAATCTCTCGAACATCACGTAAACTCAATCGTGGGGTCTTTAGATACTTGACGTTTTTAATTATATAATTTTGTATTTTCATCTTACGCTCCCTCTGCGGCTTTATAAAAGGTATAGCTTAAAAAATAAAAGGAGCATTATATGATACAAAAATAGTAAATAGTAAGTAAAAAAGCCATTATATTCTAAAAAAAAAAGACGCCAAAAATACTAAACAAAAGAGCCATTATATGATAAAAAGATGCCTAAAATATTAAATAAAAGAGCAATTATATTATAAAAAAAAAAGACGCCAAAAATACTAAACAAAAGAGCCATTATATGATAAATAAAAGATGCCAAAAATATTAAATAAAAAGAGCCATTATATGATACAAAAAAAAAAAATGCCACCATTTTAAGTATATAATGCCATTATAATGACGCAGTGTGATGCAAAGCAAACCCATCGGGGCTGCAACAATTTTTTAAACACGCCAATATAAGAAGTACATCTTCATCTTATATTGACAGTCCAAAGCCTGTAAAGTGTGATGGAAAAATTCATCCTGGTTGGTGCCTGCGCAACAGACAGACAGCTTTATATAAATATGCCATACCCCAAGTCGTCGAAATTCGCGGTGTTTCGCTGGTGCCTGCGCAGTAGCCGTCTGCGCAAGTCTGGCTAAAGTGCGGGGATACCTACTTATACAAAACTAAAAACTGGTATAGCTCTTGTAATATTCATCTTTAGCGGAAATAAAAAAATACGTATCGATTTTTTTTTATTTATTTATTTTTATTATTTTTTTTTTTATTTTATTTTTTTTTTTATTTCTTTTTTTACGGTTCTATAGTTTGCAATAAAAAATAATCAGTTTAATTTCTCAGGAAACTTCGTAATTTCCCTACAGCCAGAGAAATTTTCTTCCACAATGGTTGTTTCTCTCCGCAAGGAGATGTGAGTAAGTATTTTTCAGGGTAAAGATAATAGACTGTTCTGCCAGTAGGTCCCTTTTCTCTTGTATAAACCCCAAAAGTGAGCATGGTTGAGGGGGAATAACTACGCTTTTTTTTATATAAAACCTAAATCTTGTAATGTTTATGTAATTTTATTTATACTTTTAAGCAATTCTCTTTTGAATTACCAATAACTAGCCAATTGTCTAAGTAGAGTACAGTTTTTATACCCTTTAATTTTACATATCTTACAACTGGTTTGAGTTTTGTGAAAAGATATGGAGCTGTACATAAACCAAATGAAACACAATTAAATTGGTATAGTACGTTGCAAAAAACGAATCTTAACAACTTTTTTTGACTGCTGTGCATAGGGATAAGGAAACATGCATCTTTAAGAGATCAGTTTTCCCCAAGAATGCGTATTTTGAAGTTAAATTTTTTGCCGTCCTATGTAGTCTTCTACTTTGCTAACCGAAGTGGTGTCCTATTGAAAGGGATTTTATAAGCCTGTACCCACTCTATTATTGAGCTGTTTACCTTTTTTCTCTGCTTATTTTGAACGTATAATTCTAGTTCAGACGGTTGGCTAATTAAATTATTGAAAGGGAGGGCTAAGGCACTAATCCCACGGACTATAGTTGTTTCTGTAATTGATACAGTAGTTGTCTTGGCAGGATTTAGTACTCTCTTCGAGATTTAATTTTGATGGTCTGAGGACATTGCAGTTGGCAGCTGGTGGATACTTCTCTATCATACTGTTTTCTTTTTTTTTTTTTTTTATCTTTAGTCCTTTTAATAAGTAATTGTCCCATCTAAACTATCTGAGTATGTAGTTCTGGCCTCGTAGGTGTGATTTCGTCGTTGTTTTTTTTTTTTTTTTATCCTACACCTACACAGCTAGGTGGTCGTTACTTTGTTCAGGACCATCTGGTGCTTCTGATGTTGATAAGTCTTGATAGTCTTGATTTGGCTAAGTTATTTCCTCAGCTAGCGTGAGAGGATCTTCTAATGCATTTGCAAATGCAAAAGAGTTTCCTTGGTTTTGCTACTTATGATATCGATTGCATCTGCAAATGCAACGATCTGTTAGCCTATTTACAGCATCTGCAAATGCTGCAATTTCTGTTTTTGAACAGAAAAATAGGTTCATGAATATGTTCACTATCTGCAACTGCAATTGCAGACAGTGGGTACGATCGATTGTATCTGCTAATACAACGAACTATTCACCTTTTTGCTTGCTGCTTAACCCTGGTTATGCTTTCGACTGCATCTGCAAATGCAACGATTTTTTAGCATATTTACAGTATCTGCAAATACTGTAATTTCTGTTTTGAATAGAAACCAAGAGTGTAATAATTCGCTACCTCCAATGCAATGATTTTATGTAAGAGGATTGCAATAGTATGGTGGTTATTTGTTTTTGTATCTGCAAATACATAGCACTATACCGTTTTATTTTTGTCAGTACATATATCCTTTACATCGGCAAATGTAGGGATATAGTGTGCCTCTAACTACTTTTACATAATATACCTACTGGGGTGGAGGCTGTTGGGGGCCCTTCACATCTGCAAATGTGAAGGCCAATTTTAGTTAAAGTTATTCGCATCTGCAAATGCGAATTTGTAAATAGATATTAATATTATTTATTAACATCTCCTGCAAGCAATGTTTACTCCAATTTTTCCCTCACCGGACGGCTCATGTCAACACGAATTGTTTAAAAATAATGCGTTCCGGTATTACATTGCTTCGACAAAACCGAACGATAACATTCCGCCTTTTTCCCTTAATTTTGGGTTAGTTTTGGTTAGCACTTTTAGTTCTTGTTGATTGAGCCTCCGTTGCGAGCAAAGTCAACGGAGGGCCATGCAAGCTATAATAATACCCAACTTGGGATTTAGTCGCTCGTAAATTATGCGTCAGCTTGCCTTTGTGGCTAGTTTTTAGAGGTTAATTTCGTGAGAAAAGGACACTCTTCGACTTACTCAAAATTTTAATTTTTTATTTTATTTTATTTATTTATTTATTTTTTTTTTGAAAAGTATTTGTTAATACAGTAATAGCAATAATTACAACATACATAGTCCTTATTCCTCTAGACTGTGTTTTTGAACACTGGTATTGAGGATAATTGCATTTTAGTAACAATAACAGTATGATTTCCTATAAACTCTCTAGTATTGTGGCTATGAATATCCTTTGAAAATATTATGATAATATTTTAATTTTGAGTTTTATTTATTATCCTGTAAATAAGTTTATTCTGTTCAAATTTTAATACCTTATGTAATTGCCATACTCTTAAATTTTCATATAGATCTGCAGTATGAGTCAGTGGATCATAATTAAATATAACTTTGTTTTTTGTTTTGCAATATTTGCATCGAATCGAATTGTAGTTTATAGTCCCACATGTGCCCCATACGGGGATCAAATATCGAAAAACGAATGATAGAAGGCATTATAACCATTTGTTTCTATTTTTATATTCCTTTATATGGTATAAACGTTTTATTCTATGTAAAACATTAATAAATGTGCAGGCCGACCGGTATATATTTCCTCCTTTTGATTGTGTTATGTAAACACTTTTTGTGATTGAATAGTATATTTCGTTGGTAGGATGTACGATTAGACGAGATTACTAGAGAACGGTTCGAATAGCTCGTATCGTTAACTGTTGCTTATTACTTATATTCATTTCGATATAATATATTTCAATTCCGAATATATTGTTTGATTCTGTGTAATTGTGCAAAGACGACAAATAAATGTAACAATGTTTTGTCATGCCCTCGTATATAAATAACAGTTTGTTAGTATAATTCAAATCGCAGTGAGCACATTTAATTTTTGTTTACTGCTTTATTCGCATTTTTGACTGTAACCCGTTCGCACTCTATTTTATTCTAATAAGTATAGTTAGTTTTAGAAGTTTGAGAGTATTTTCCATTTCAATTTTATTAAGTAAAAGAAATAAGGGTTACAAGTGTCATATTTATTCATAATACTCAGTTTAGTATTATACACATTTGGTTTGCTTTTATACAAGAGATTCTGTTTTTATATATTTAAGATAACCAGGTATTTATGTATATTTCAAATTTTGTCATATAATCTTATATGGACTCACCCCCTGATTCGCTTCTCCCGATGCATATTGCCCCATTTTTTCGCCTCCTTTGCGAGCAAGACGTATCATTAACACTTCACTATACTAGAAATACGATTTCTAGGCTTTTTTCTTCTTAAAACCAAAAGAAAGAACCGATTTACGCATTCTTGCTTGTCACCGACCGGTACAAAATTGTAATGACGCATCAAGGCGATGCATGAGCTCGAGCGGCTAGCCAGGGTCGGCTGAATCACCATGTTTTTAGATAACTTCTTTAAAAATTGTACCGATTGGGAAAAAGTTGTATACTACAAAGTGTAATGAGGGATGGCAGAGATGCGAAGGATAATACTAGCTTTTATAACACTGTACTCTACTACTCTGAATCATCCTTTTTCTTATGTTGCCTTTATGTTAGTGGATAATATGTGGCTCGCTTAGGTTTGATACTGGCAGTTCTGTATTTGTGAGAGCTGAGTTAATAACCTACCTCGTTGGATCGATCAAACTCATATGCTACTTTCGGTTTGAATATTATACTTCTAATCTCGGGCTGATATGGCTTTAATTTGTGGGGATTACTGATTGGCTTTGAGATAAAAAAAAACTAGTATCTGTAGCTTATTTTCTTCTAAGATTCATCGTTGTTTCTTCTCATAGTGCTTTAGGGATTTAGGACGTATCCCTTACATATCTTCCTCGTGGTTTTTTGCAAATTTTTGTTAAATTTTCATTCAATCGTCAATTCTTACCTACATTTGGGAACATTGATATTTCGGATTTCTACTTTATATTTATCTTTTCGAGTGGCATGTTTTAAATTTTGTAATATTCGATTGGTAGCCTTGAATATTAGTAATGTGCTCTTTTCACTTAATTGTTACTGTCGATTGGGATTTTTAAAGGTTTATTATTTCGTTTAGGAATATTTCCTATTATTTATTGAAAAATTTAATTTTGGCTCTTTAATTGTGACTTCTGCAGTCGTTTTACAAGAATAATAAACGAGAACTAAGTCGTTTATTTTGTTAGAAGTATTCCTCGTATTGACTATTTCTTGAATTTCGGCCCTACCATTTTTTTCCTTCTGAATCCGTGGGAGTGGCAAAGGCAAATTGATGAAACCGGTGACCTCGTGCTTCTATAAATACCTACCGGGAACAGAGGTAGTGTTTTGCTGAAGTGTAATTTAGTGACTCAGCTTTTAAAATTGCGTTTTATACTATCCTTCTACGGCATATTGGATTGAGTTCCTACTTTTTGATTTGGCCCGACCGATTTATCTGGATTTAAATAACTACACTAAAGGCTTTCCGAGCTCATCTCATAAAACCGAGGCAGTTAATTCTCCAGGCAACCTTCCAAGTCAAGGTTTTTCTACCGGGTCCGATTGCAAGTTTTACTGCCAGGGTCAGAAGCTATCACAAGGTTTCACGACCGGGTTTCCCTACACGGTTCCACTACCCTTGGCCCACGTTCCCTTTTTGGGCTGAGGACTCTCACTCCCGAGCATGTGACTTTCACCTCAACTGCTGAGCTGCAGCCTTTCCAGCATCAGACCTTCGGATCTAACGGCGTATCGTTCGGATTATTTTAATTTTGTTAGCATTGTTGATCAAGGTTTAAAATAGCATTAATAATTTTATTAAATCTTTTGTTTCTCGGGCGATTTATATAATCGTTAAAATTCTTTTAATATAAATCTAGCATTGTTGGCCCAGCTCTTAGGTAGCTTTCATTAATTTTATTAATTCGTTTATTTTCCGGCCGATTGATGTAATTTTTGTGGGTTTGCTATTAATTGATAATATTATTATTACCTACTGCATTTATAATTGGTGTAACATACTAGTACATGCATATGTAATAATCTTAGGTAAACTAAAGTGATCACTTAGGATAGTAGTGCTAGAGTTTTTTAGGTGTAAGGCATACAGTACCGAGGGAACAACAGAATTGGTCTTAGTACAATTATCATATTGTACCCCATCATCATTAATTACTTAACAGTTTTTTTTTGTGGTCATTCCTTTGCTTCTAAATTTCACTGTAAGTATGTTGCTGTTTCAAATTAAGAAAAAAAGCCTAGAAGCCAATACATCGAACTTTAAATTAAGATTGTGCCGCCACTGCTGATGTATCATCAGCAAACAAAGTAACATAACTATTTTGAACCAGTAAGGGATGGTCATTCATAAAAAGAAGGAAAAGGAGCGGGACACAGCACACTGCCCTGGGGCACACCAGTCTTAATATCCACTCAATCAGACACAGATACACCAGTAGCATCCATCAATCTGACTGCCTGAGTCCTATCGGTCAGATACCCCCGCACCCACTCCAATGCAGGATCCTGACACCACATTGCTCCAACTTAGATTAGAGTATGGCACGATTTATGGTGTCAAGATTTCAATGGTCTTCAACTTATTGTTGAAATTTTTGAGAATCCTAAACTGAAAGGCAAGTATGGCATCAATCGTTGAAAGACCCTCCCTGAATCCAAACTGATGGGAATTGAGTATATTGAATGTGTTGAAAAATGAGACCAATCTTTTTCGAAAGGGCTTTTCAAAGATTTTTGGGAATACTGATATGAGGACAATGGGAATGGGCTTGCAGTTTTCCACGGCCGACATACTGACCCCTTTATGCATGGGAACCACCACGGCATGACTCAATTCCCGTGGAAAGTAGCCAAGTTCAAATAAGATGTTTATGAGATATGTTAAAGGAGACAATATACTTGCCAATTAAGTTGCAAGGGATCTCATCAGCACCACAAGACGTTTTTTTAGATGCAATCTTAACAATTTCAATTGTATATGGATATAGAACAAACAATATTATTGAACTTAAGACAGGAGAAAGCCAATCAATAAATTTTACTTTTAAAAAATCAATAATACCTATTGAGTAAACGGCGAATAAAAGCAATTTAAAAAGAGACCTTTTCCTGTACTAATCATATTTCATAGATCAATTTTACTTCATCCCGAGGAGGTTTAAATGGAATCCATATAAGGCCTAAAGGATATAAAAATGATGTAGATTTGCCTTTCCGTTATTTTATGTGACAAAAGCATAGTAAGCTCCAGTTGATTTATGACTTCAGAAACGTTTCAGATATGTGAGCAAAATTCAGGTTTCCCCATTAAATTAATTTTCTATCGGTTACGAAGCCAAGAAAACTTGTATAAAAATGTGCTTTTAGATTTCAGTATAAGTACATATAAATTTTTATTAAAGAAGTTGAAGTTTGCTCAAATGTAATCGGACTTTTTTTGAGTTGAATGCATTTAATGACGTATGAGTCATAAGCGTCGCCCGCTTGTCAGCTGGGTGGGGGTCAATCCGAAATTTTGGCACTAAAACCAAGGTCGAAAAGAAATATTTATATGTTTGTTACGTTAATATAATAGATATCATAGATATATTCTAGTGCTTAGGGTGGGTCAACTGCCCTCTCTGCCCGACCCTGCCGACGCCTAAGTTATGAGTGACATAGTACATCTTCTATTATCACTAGTAATCTTGCTCGCTGTCATTTGTTCATCTTGTAATACAAAGAGTCGAAAATTTTAACAGTTTTTTTGTTTCTAATCTCAAACAACTCGACTTCATGGAACGATTCTTTAAATAATTTGGAAACATTTTTGAAAGGAGCGTAGGGAAGTCTTGGGATAAAATTCCAAAAAACTAGTATTCGTTGCGTATTTCTTTTTTCAGACAAAGCTGCAATGTTTATGTTGGGGTCAACAAATTAGGTTTGAGCAAACTTTCACAGTTGGGCTTGACACCGATGCCTTTAGTCGTAATTGTTTTTTTCTAACAGGAACCAAGAAATGGAACAATAGAGAAAATATGTATCCTCTATAAATTAAAATCCGTTTAATTATTTGAATATTTATACATGGAGAATTAAAAATTAGATTTTTCTAAATTCTGAGTTTTGGGTCTCTGCAAAAATCAGCCAAATTATACTTTTGAAATATCTATTCAAAATATATCAATTTAAAAACTCTGATTATTGGTCGTAAATATTGCTTCCCATTCATTTATAATATTAAATGATCTGATATTGTGGTAATAAATTAAGATTAAAAATCAAATCAGGCTTCCAACTAATAGTATTTCATGACTCGGACATGTAAACTATAATAGCAATGCAATTAATTGACCGATTTGACCGATTTGTTGTGAAATTTTATTAATAATATTTAGAATAAACCGAAAACAGCACAAAGAAAAACTATCGTTGTCTTATATGACACATGCCCGACAGTTGCCATCAGTATACTTTTTTAGCTACTGAGTTACTATCCACTTGCTTTGATTTTATTTGCTTGTGGATGTGGTTTAGTCGGCCATGCTACTTTTTTCCGCCCCGGAAAACCAACATCCACCCATGTGTACCTATAAATAACAAAACAACAAAGCATTAGCTAATGATGTTGATGATGGCCAGTCATCCGCAACAGTATGCTGATTTTTACGTTCCAATACGCTCTCAATATCCCTATGTAACGATTCTCCTACGGACTTATTTTCATACGTTTTCATGAGACTATTCTCAATGAGCAGATGAATCCTTCTCTAAGACTCCATCTGAGTCCTCTGTTTCACTACTGGAGGAGGAAACGTTTCATTATCCACTTGCTTTGATTTAATTTGTTTGTGGATGTGGTTTAGTCCGCCATGCTACTATTTTTCCGCCCCGGAAAACCAACATCCACCCATGTGTACCTATAAATAACAAAACAATAAAGGATTAGCTAATGATGTTGATGATGGCCAGTCATCCGCAACACTATGCTGATTTTTACGTTCCAATACGCTTTCAATATCTCTATGTAACGATTCTTCTACGAACTTATTTTAATACGCTTTCAAGAGACTATTCTCAATGAGCAGACGAATTCTTTTCTAAGACTCCATCTGAGTCCTCCGTTTCACTTCTGGAGGAGGAAAGGTTTCATATGGTCAGCCGAACTGACAACTTCATATCTCTTTTGTGTACGATTAGAACTGGACGTATCGAACATGATCTAAAACTTCTTTTATTCTATACGGGGCTAGAAAACTCTGGAAGCAACTTTTTGCTTTTCCCATCAGCAAAGCTATTCCTCTTCAGAACAAGCTATCCTCCTATTTTGTATTTCTGACCTTTCGTTCTCTTAGCATCAAAATAAGCTTTCTGCTTTATTTGAGCTTCTTGAATTTTTAATGCGGCCTCTTGTCTTAATTGAGCTAAATCACTCTGTACAGTGTCCTCGGTGACAGCTATACTCAAAAATGAATCACTCGGTGCTCTCGGTTTTTATCCGAAAAGTTCAAAGGAACTCTCCCCAGTGGAACTATTCACTACAGAGCTAATTCCAAAAACGATTGAAATTATCGAAACATCCAATGTTTTTTTTTCCTCTAATGAAGTTGAAATGGCTTTTTTTTATTACGCATGCATCATAATCAACGATTATCGCACGCTGCAGCGTGCATGAAATGATGTTTATGACGCGCGTACTTTTTTAATGGTTGCTATAGAAACATTTGATCATGTCAAATGTGACAGATTAATATATTCGTCAATATATCCCTTAAATTTAATATTTAAAACATTTTTGAGATTATGATGCATTATAATAATAAAAAATAGCGTATGATATACGTGTATAAGAGGCCTTTAAAGCCCTTCCTACGCGTCGTGTTTTGAAATATGTTGCGCGTGCTTTAAAGGTCCTCTTATACACTGTGGACAAAATTAAATTGGAACCTTATTTAATGCTCAATAACTTTTTTATTTTCAAAGGATTTTGTATCATTTTTGGATATGTTATGGCCTAAGGTATTGGCATTAAAAAGAACTTTGCAAAGACGATCTACTTCAGTGGCGTATAGAAAAGGGAGTATTTTTTAAAACCAATGTATTTCAGGTCGTTGCAAAAATTCGGAAAATGAAATAAAGATGTTAAAAAGGGGCAAAAAATATTTGAAAGGGTTCGGAATATTGACCACTAAAAAACCAGGTCAATACAAACAAAATTAGAATTGATACTTTAATTTTGATAAAACCATGTCTTGTGGGCCAAGTTAAACTTGATCATTTTATAATGCTTAATGACCTTTTATTTTCAAAGGTTTTTTTTATCATTTTTGGATATGCTATGGCCTAAGGTACTGGGATTAAAAAGAACATTGCAAAGACGGTCTACTTCAGTGGCGCACAGAAAAAGGAGCATTTTTTAAAACCAATGTATTTCAGGTCATTGCAAAAATCGGTCAAATGAAATGAAGATGTAAAAATAAGTGTTCGGAATATCGACCATTAAAAAACTAGGTGAATACGTCAATACAAACAAAAATAAAAATTGATACTTTAATTTTGGAAAAAACATGTCTTGTGGGTCAAGTTAAATTGAATCTTTTTTAATGCTTAATGACCTTTTATTTTCAAAGGATTGTTTATCATTTTGGATATGTCATGGCCCAAGATATTATATTCAAAAATAAATTTGTAAAGCGGATCTACTTCAGTGGCGTACATTAAAATTTAAAATTATATATTTTTTAATTTTAAAAATTTTAAGGAGCTTCAAAGTTTCTGTACGCCAATGAAGTATACCCGTCTTGTAAAGTTCTCTTTGATTCCAATGTCTTAGGCCATAACATATCCAAAAATGATAAAAAAATCCTTTGCAAATAAAAAGTCACTAAGCATTAAAAAAAGATGCAATTTAATTTGGCCCACGAGACTTGGCTTTACCAAAATTAAAGTATAAATTTTAATTTTGTTTGTAGTAATTTTTTTTCCCATTTTTACATCTTTATTTCATTTGGTTGATTTTTAGACCGACCTGAAATACATTGGTTTGGAAATATACCCACTTTTCTATACGCCACTGAAGTAGACCCGCTTTGCAAAGTTTTCGTTGAATCTAATGTCTTAAGCTTAAGCCATAACATATCCAAAAATGATAAAAAAAGCGTTTGAAAATAAAAAAGTTATTAAGCAAATTAAATTGGATCCTTTTTTAATGCTCAGTGGCTTTTTATTTGCAAAAGATTTTTTATCATTTTTGGATATGCTATGGCCTAAGGCATTGGATTCAATGAAAACTTTGCAAAGCGGGTCTACTTCATTGGCGTACAGAATTTTTGAATTTACTTAAAATTTTTTAAATTTAACAAATTATTTTAAATTTTATTGTACGCCACTGAAGTAGATCAGCTTTACAAATTTCTGTTTGAATCTAATATCTTAGGCCATGACATATCCAAAAACGATAAAAAATCCTTTGAAAATAAAGGGTCATTAAGTATTAAAAAAGATCCAATTTAACCTGGCCCACAAGACATACATGGCTTTTCCAAAAGTATCAATTTTTATTTTTGTTTGTATTGACCTAGTTTTTTAATGGTCAAAATTTCGAACCCTTTCAAATCTTTTTTGCCCATTTCTACACCTTTATTTCATTTGGCCGATTTGGCAACGACCTGAAATAGATTGGTTTTGAAAAATACTCCCTTTTCTGTACGCCACTGAAGTAGACCGTCTTTGCAAAGTTCCTTTTATTCCCAATACCTTAGGCCATAACATCCAAAAATGATAAAAAATCCGTTGGAAATAAAAGGTCATTAAGCATTAAAAAAGGATCCAATTTAAAGTGGCCCACAAGGCATGGTTTGATCAAAATTAAAGTATACATTTTAATTTTGTTTGTATTGACCTGGTTTTTTAATAGTCAATATTCCGAACCCTTTCAAATCTTTTTTGTCCATTTTTACATCTTTATTTCATTTGGCCGGTTTTTGCAACGACCTGAAATACATTGGTTTTGAAAAATACTCATTTTTCTGTACGCCACTGAAGTAGATCGTCTTTGCAAAGTTCTTTTTAATGCCAATACCTTAGTCTATAACTTTTCCAAAAATGATAAAAAATCCTTTGAAAATAAAAAAGTTATTAAGCATTAAAGAGGGTTCCAATTTAATTTTGCCCACAGTGTACACTTATATCATAATATACTATTAAAAAAACGGTATTTTACCTCTCTACTTGCCCTATATCACGTAGTATAGCAGTTGCGTTGAAAATCACTTTGATTCCCAGATCTTTTATGTATGTAGCAAAAGAATTGCTCGTGAAACATGAACCTCCATCACAAATGATCCGTCTGGAAGCACCAAACATCAGAAAAATGCTCTCGAGAAAGTCTATTACAGGTTTTGTACTCGAAACTGGCTTAGCATATAGGAACTTTGTAAAAATGTTTTTATTACGAATGCATCATAATCCACGATTATCGCACGCTGCAGCGTGCTTAAAATGATTTTTATGATGCGCCTACTTTTTTAAAGGTTGCTGTAGAAACATTTGATCATGTCAAAGGTGACAGATTAATATATTCGTTAATATATACCTTAAGTTTAATACTGTCACGATTTGTATTTTTTATCTGTGACGACACGCCTTACTTAGCGTGTAGGAGAGTAACTCAGATTTGGGAACGCACTACGACAAGTTGAGAAGAGATAATAGAGGAGACATATCGATAAAAACAATAACAAGTTTATTTACAAAGAAACTTAACAACGGTTAGCTTGTATACTAATAAAGGCGTGTTTAAGATTATAGATGATTTATGAGTTTACACTATACCCAATTAATATGAAATGCATGTCTTCTCGAGGGAGGCTTAGTTCAAAGTTTGTCTAGCAAGCAATGTCACTATTTTATTAATAAAGTTTATGTGAGCGGGTTGTCTTTTATTTAGGTATTTGTTCTGATATTTATAAGGTAAGTCTTTCTAGGTTTTTAGGTGCTAAGGCACTTTCACTACTTTTTGAACCCCTTTACTAGAAGTTCTGATACTTCATGAATTCGACTCTCTCTATACTTTTAGTAGCCCCCGAATGCCGTATACCTGTGCATACATTCATCCAGGTTAGGTAAGGACCTGACAACCTTATACCTGTGCATAAGTGTTCTCAGTTATGAGGGTTGTGGGATAGAACAACGAGAAGTGGACGTACCTGTGTACTGCCCAGCGACTAAATTGAGCGGTTTGAGAGACCCGAAAGTCTGATTAACTCGGCGTTTGCCTGCGTATTTATATGTTACAAAATGCTAATGGCTGCATCATTAAGGATTATAGTCGCTCCCGTCGACCGCTCAAATTGTTTATAATTAACAGTGAATGTTTATATAACATTTTTCAAGTTCAAGTTCAAACTTGCGACAGGGTGATATTTAATTAATGATTTTAATTAGTTCAGAATACTTAAAATATTTTTGAGATTATGATGAATTCGTAATAAAAAAGTAGCGTATGATATACGTGTATAAGAGGCCTTTAAAGCTCTTCCGACCTACAAAACACTCCGCTGCGCGTCGTGTTTTGAAATATGTCACACGTGCTTTAAAGACCCTCTTATACACTTATATCATAAACTGCCACAATCAAATATGAATTATATTTAGTGATTTTTACAAAAGGTCTCAAATAATCCATGTGAATCGTATGGGTGGGGTTTGGAACTTTCTCATTGCTGTGACCTAATTCTTGTAGTTTTCCCCTTGGAACTTTGTTATAAGCGCATACTAAACACGCAGAAATTTATCTGGTAACTCGCATTCTTGGGAACCAATATTTACTGCTAATATTACTTTTCAAAGTCTTCTCGGCAGCAAAGTTACCCTTAATATCGTGATGGAACATAGACTACACGTCGCGACGTGTAGTCTATGCTTGCCTTTGGTACATACCACCTTAAACCATCCAATATTTTCCTGTATAAATTTCCATTTTTAAGTGTATAGTCTTTATGGACTTGTTTCTCCTCGTTTGAATTTCGATTTTTTGATAAGACTTACACCAATTCTTGACATTGTTTGTCTTTAATTTGCATTGATAAAACCCAGTTGTCCTGTGTTATATCGACCTGCAGAATATCGATTTATTGTTCTATTACTTTAGAATTTTCTGTAACAGGTGGATTACGACTCAACGCGTCTACACAAGCCATTTTTATTTCTTGCTAGTACTCTACTGTAAAATTAAATTCCTGAACTGAGAATCACCACCTGGCAATCCTTGGAATCAAGTCTCAAGCTCCTCCTAGGGCACTACAATCCGTTTCAAACTTAAACGAGAGCCCAAGTAGATATACTCGAAACCTCTGTACTGAGCAAACTACAGCTAACGTCTCCACTTCGTACGAGTGGTACTTTTTCTCCTCTTTCGATATTTAGCGGCTGAAATAGAGTATCAGGATGTTTCAGGATACTTGGACATGCATTGCCATTAAATACCTGAAAAATTGTATTTAGATGCTTTACAATGTAGATTTTTAAATTATATTTAATGTTATAAAGTGAAGAGGACAAGTACATGTAACCAGA
Source organism: Pissodes strobi (assembly GCA_016904865.1). NCBI lineage: Eukaryota > Metazoa > Arthropoda > Insecta > Coleoptera > Curculionidae > Pissodes > Pissodes strobi. The sequence goes on from JAEQML010059012.1 coordinate 19,078, forward strand.
TAAAATAAAGTTAATTTAAAAACAATATAGATTTATGAATATTCTGCTTAACTTACTTCTCCATGGTAGGTATTTGATATCAGGTTTAATTTCCTGGACCCTATTAATTCCCTTTCTCTTCCTAAGATAGGTACTATTCCATTCCAGAACAAATGATTGCAAAACCTTTGCATTATATGCAGTTGCGGTACTCTGCATTTTTCTAGTAAAAAGGATGAATTACTTTCATGACAAAGGGCTCTGTTTACAACACTACAACACTGTTTGGCAAACTTCTTGTCTTTGCCATAAATGGATACACATTTGTCATGGAAGTTTTCAATATCTCCATACGATCTGAGTTCGTATTTTTTAGCATTTTGCTCATACAAATGTATTTTTAACTCGTTTTTTGTCACATAGCAGTAGGGGCATGGAAAAGTTGCGGTAGCTGTCTGTAAACCATTTGAAAGAAGCACAAGTTTAAAACAAATTTAAATGCAATAGCATTCAGCCCAGTAACTTGAAAAAGGATTTCTATGTTGTGATAGGTTTCTTTGATTTTTGGAGCAATACGCAACATAATCAATTTGTGAATACCAGTTGACTTGTGCACTTTGCCACCTATAGTGTCTCCTAGTGCATACACTGAACGTTTTTTCACCTCATACGTATTTTCAGATTCTGCTTCTGGAATTACTGATAGACAGATCTTAAAAAAAAACCTGCCCTCCGTCTGATAGCACTTTTACTTTTTAATTTCCCACTAAATGTCTCTCTTCCACAACTTTTTCCAATATTGCCTCGGCATCAGCGTCGATCACCTGCCTTCTCCCCTTCTCTTGTGACTTTCCTTCAAGATGAAACTGAATAATTCGATTTTGTAAAAACTAACTAAAAAGTATTAAACACTTTTCAGACAGATGCTGACGATAATGAGAAGGAATAGATTTTTTCCTGCTGCTGTTCGGATAAAATTAGTTAATATGTTCATGTTTCTATTAGAGGCCCCTACAGCTACTTGATATTTGTCTGATTTGTCATACGAAAAATTTACTTACTTTTTATCAAGTTTGGGATTTAATATCCACCTTGAGCTGGATCCTCTTGTGGATAAACTGAGAGACGATTGAGAAAAAACATTGATTTTCAACTTTTTTCTTCAAAACTGAACTTACCACCTGTTCTTTGGTTTTCTCCGATCCATTTTCCAGAAGTGTTAAGATGTTTTTATGGGTTTCATTTCGAGTACATATATGAGTTTTACCTTGACCAAAACTAGTAAATCATACACTACAAATTGAAATTTGTTTTGAACTTTTTCTTGCGGGGCTGCCACTAAGTTTTTGTGATTTTCTTCTACCTTTCAACACTTTTCTACAAATCTGACCGTCTTGCAGATAAAGCAATTGCATTTTTCGTAACTGTTGTTTCTTGTATCCCTGATTTCTGCAAAATGAGGCATTGGAACTAGATGTCGGGTATTACGATTTTTTTCTTTATCTACTAGAGCTAGTCGGCATGATTACACACTGAAATTAGAAACTTCTCATTAGTTACATTAAAATCACTATTCGAAAACTCTTGTAAAAATTTCTCTATTCTCTCTGAATTTGTTTTCAGGTGATTTTCCAAAACGTATCTTTTGGTGGTTAACGCATTTTGCAAGGCCTACTTTTATGAAAAGAGAATGGTGCATTTCGAAAAAAAATCAAACTTTTCATCAAATTGCAAAAGTTTATAAAAAATGAACAGCTGTGATTTGAAAAAATATAGTTTTGAGATCAGGGAACAGTCCTTGATCAAAATGTACACTCACTTTTTGACGTCAATTTCAAGTGTCCTATTGCTCATTCGGGAGCAGCGTGGCCGGGGGCGAGTGCGTTTCGGCCGGAAATCACTCCCGGGACATCCGTTTCCCCTTAATTACAGCCTGCAACTATTCAAGAACCGTGTCAATCAACATCTTCGCACTCATACCGCTCGCCGAGCTCCATAAGGTCTCCCTTTACTCTGTGTGCCACTGCCATAAAAAATTGTAAGTTTATTAGCTTTTCTCATTATATAAAAACGTCACGTGAGTTTTCACTTCAGGCCATTAAATAGGTACCTATGTATCTTTTTTTCAAATCAATTATCGAATTTGCTTGCAATATTATTAATATTATTATATTGCACTCGTATGATTTGTTTTTGTTTTTTCACAATAAAAAGAGACAAAATGTTGCATAGGCATAGGCTATAGGGTGCCGATTCTTTGGTGCCCTAAGGCTCCCTGGTATATAAATCTGGCACTGGTGATGCCTGTTATTGACATTATGAATGGAATGATTTGAAATCTTTCCTGTTTCCAGATTATTTCTACTTCTACCACGGTGTAAATAGATATTGTTTGTACTCTGCTTCTACACAGGCGTAGAGTATGGCAAACGTGGCATTGAACAGGTTTTTTGAATTTAATTTCGTGTAAAATATTAGTGTTGTTTGTTATATTCCTTAGTTAGTTACTTTTTTATTGATGCATGGTCTAACCTTGGGTTTTACTGAAATCCCAAATGTTTGTGTGTTTCATCATTCTGTATGTTATCTGGTATCTCGTTGTTAAGGGTTTCTGCATCTATTTCGTACTTCTATTTTCCTCGTTCTATGCATAATGTTTTGCATTTACCAAGTCCAAAGTCTAATCCATTGTCTGGGGTTGAGCGGTTTTTTATTCTTAGTATTAATTATTAATTATTGTGGTAATAACTGTGAGTTTTCTACTACTTCCACTACTATCTGTATTTGAGTAGTAAGGTGTTTATATATCGATGGGAACTGATTATACCAAATGTTTTGTATTTGTTCCGTTGCTGAGCTTATCCAGTTATGTGCGTTTACCAGTTGTTGTGTTGTTATTTTGGATTCCGATTGTGGTTTTATCTCTTTTTGCTTTTTCTCTTATCCTTTAATCCATGATGCGTACGATTATATTTTGTGGGTTTTGATCATATTCCCTCCCAAAATTTGGCGATTCTCTCGCTACTCAACGATGTTACTTTAATGTTATCCGATGTTATTTCCCTATAGAATAATTTTCCATTGCGGCTGAAGAGCCATTATCTGTTTATCTGTCATTGGATTCTTTGTAACTGCATAGACGTGCTGAGTATACTGTTAGTTTTTGTTTTAGAATGTCCAAGGGTGTTATTTTTGTGTCTGTTTATAAACTTAGTTAAGATTCCTACGTCTGCTCTCAGCTTTATTATATTGTTTTCAATTCTCCTTTGCCATCTATGTGTGTCTGTTGATTTGTAATTTTAGTTTCTGTGTTCTACAGTTTTTTGCTTATTACATGTTAATATTGCTGACGCTGCTGCCGCGTATATTACCATGTAGATGTATTCCAGTGTGCTCGTAGTGTCTAGGTATCCGACAACCATTTTTCTGTTGATCATTTCTATTAATGTTTTTGTGTCTATTTAAAAGTGTAATTTCCGAGGTATATTTCTTATGGTGGGATTACTACCTCCCCAGATTGTTAAATTTGTGTCCATTTCCCTTTTTAGTTCTAGCTTGATTTCGGATGTTTTGTAGTTGGTTGTTTGAGATTTCCATCTGAGTTGTTCTTCCACGCAGTCTTGTTGCATTATTCGTTATAAGCTTGATTGTACCCGCATTTTTGTTATTTGTGCGAAGCGTTGTTCTTGGTATGTATTATGTTTGTTTCTTCCTTATCTCCCATTTTTTTCTTCGATTTTCCTTATTTTGTGTGCCGTTAGTCTGTGCCTCAGTATTACATGATTTCGGTCTATCAAACTTTGTTCTGTGGCAACCTCAGCGAGATTAGTATATTTTATATTGAAAAATTTGTGTAGTTCTTATTATTGTCATTATGATCGTTTTTCATTTCTTCCTCGATAATTATAGCTTTCTGTATTTGACGATGTATGGTATCTCTGTATCTAACTGAAGTTGTTACAGATGTTGCGTGAGGGATTTATGTGTCTTGCCGTTGGCATGATCATGGCGACTTGGGACATGTTATGGCAAGGATAGTATGTTTTCCGTGGTTGGAGTCCATTTGAGGTATGTTGTATGGTGTAGCATTTTGAAGGTTTAGCACTCAAAGGCTTATACAGTCACTTTTTGTACTACTGAAACGAGCTTTGATACCTCTATGTAAATTGAAGGCATATTAAGAATGAAATTATTTGCACTCTTTCCTCTTTCCAGGTTCTTTTCACTTCTATTGCCAAGGGAGGAATTCGGTATACGTTTTTGCTGATATGGAACGTTGACAGCGCCGTAACTACCATGGCGCCAGACGGCGCGGCCGCGCCAGGGCCCCCTTTTACTTTATGTCAACCTGGGGCTTAAAACCCGAGAATACGCTACTTTCAGTACTTTTTTTACCAGGACCTGAGCCCGAAACCGAAACCCAAAAAAATAAATCGTACGGGCCTTCCGGGCCTCCTTACGCTATGGTTTAGTCCCGCGAGAATACGAGGTTTAATATTTTTTAAATAATTTTTATTTTTAATCTCATAAGAAAAAAGTAATTTTAATAAATGCAATCCGTTTAAATTATTTTTGTGACACAGTAAAAATTTAAAAGAATTATGAAAAAAAAATATGGCATAGTGTTTCATTAACAAGCATTTAGAAACATGTTGTATGTTAGGGTTTATTTAAGCAAAAAATAAGTGTAAGCCCATCACGGTAAAAAAGGCCCAAAAGTTGCCTCTAAAATATTGGCAAGGCCTAGCCCGTATGTGTGCGCGTGGTGTGTGAATTTGGCTCTTTAGAATTTTGGGGAAGTCCCGGCGCGAACTGTAGTAAGGGTATAATGGCGAAGCAGGGACTGGCAGTGCCAATCTATTGTTCTCGGGGCTTAGTGCATTTGTTATAATTATCTCATTTACAGTATATTCTTAGTCGTTATTTACGTTTTTTTTTTCATAGTAGTTAAATATTGAGTCTTATTAATTTTGGTGTATTTTATAAGTTTTCAGTTTTTGTTAATTTAATTTGTAATTAGAACTATGAGTGCACCCTATAAATACCAATCTGGTGCTGCAAAGCGCAAAAGAAAACTCGATATGGAAAAACAGATCAATAAGTTACCGAAAATCGACAGTTTTTTTCAATTGCCACAACAAGCAAATTAAATCCGGAACCTTACATGGTAAAATAAGTATAAAATTAAATTATGCGAATGGATAATAGATAAATCGAATAAATAGAATAGGTTGAAGTATCGCAATTTTCTTTTCTGCAGGTGACATAAACAATCAGGAAGAAGTGGAATACTCAGATAATGCCAAGGATAAGGAAGTATATCAACTAGAGGAAGTATCATTATCTTCTGCTTCCATTAGTAAAGATGGTCAGTAAGCCGAAGAAAGCGAATTATCCAATTTTCATAGGGATTTTTCTGCTGAACCAGGTAATAATATATCTATTTTTAAATATAAACAGCCGCGTAATTAATATAAGACAAGTAAGCGCAAAGCTTTGGGGCCCCCAAGCTTGGGAGGCTCACTCGTCCAAACATAAAGATTAGGCTTGGTTTAGGAAACGGTTTTTTCTATATTAAATGTATGTTTTCTATATTTATTATATAAATAACTATGGTTTGGACAAAATAACAGCTATTACAATTTGGTTTAAATAGTTTTTATTACAATTTGCAAACCTTTAAACTTTATTACTTAATATAAATTTAATGTTATTTAATGTTACATTTATTTAAAGTTCTGTTTTTCTTTAAAGAAAAAAAAATTGTGTTTTAATTTAAACATTTTTTAGGGGATTTTATTAGAATTTTGTTTAAGCTTATAGTTATTTTATTTTTTTTTATGAAAAGAAATAGTTTGTTAAGTTATATGTAAATTAAAAAAGAAACTTTGTTTTATTTTTATTTAGTATTATAATATTAATACTATTTATTTGCGATTTGTGACTTACTAGAAGGTGAGTCTCCTAATGTATTTTGCGTTGGGGCAAAAAAAAAATCTAGTTACACTACTGATGTAGAAACGTTTTCTAAGCGTCAAGCCGTCAAGGGTCATTTTATAAAATGAAAAGTGTATTTAATTTTTCTTTTTTTAATTTTAGATACATGTACAGATAAGGGAATATTTACGCAGCGTCTCACGGACAATCAAAGGAGGTTTATCGTTGAAAACGGACCATGCCGTCATTCTGGGCCATTTCCTCGAGATTAGGATAATCGAGGTTTCTCATCTTTTTTTACACGGAAATATCAAAATCCGGAATAAAAACACAGCGATGGTGGCTATGTTACTCCTTAATCCTTAACGAATGTTATTGTCAACCGTGTTGGTTATTTGGGAGCTTTAATCTTGTATGTAAATGTACAGACTGGAAACATTTAAGTCGCAACATTAAATCTCACCAAAATAAAATAGAACATAAAAATTCCTGTTCTATCTATGACAAATGGAAATTAAATAGAACCATTGATCAGGAGCAACAAAATATTTTGTTAAAAGAAAAGTTATTTTGGCGCCAAGTTTTACAGCGTGTAATCGATGTATTCGATGTAACATTAACTCTTGCAGCAGTAAATATGCCATTTAGAGGCTCTGATGAAAGGCTTACTTCTTCTAAGCCAGGGGTGTTTTTAGCTATAATACAACTTCTATCAAAATACGACTTAATTTTAAAGAATTTGCTCGATAATCACTCCAAAAATTCTACCACATATTTAAGTCCTAAAATCCAAAATGAAATTATTAATATCCTTGGAGATGCAGTAAAATCGAGGATAGTCCGTAAAATTAAACTTGCTCCATTTTTTGCCATTATTGTTGATACAACCCAAGATATATCAAAAATAGATCAAATGAGCCTTATATTACGATATGTGGTTGTAGAAACAGTAGAAAATGAAAATGACAAACCTACAGGGGTAATAATAAAAATAAAAGAGTCTTTTATTGGTTTTATACCAGTGGAGGACCAAACTGGTAAATCACTTACCGACAAAATTATTGCCCAAATAAAGGACAATGGACTGGACCTTCAAAACCTTAGAGGTCAAGGTTATGATGGAGCCGCCAATATGAGTGGAGTAAATAATGGTGTACAAGCGATTATAACAAGGTTGGTACCAAATGCTCCTTATGTTCATTGTGCAGATCATAGCCTTAACTTAGTTTTAAATGATTCGGTTAAAAATGTTGAAGTTATTAGAAACTTTTACGATTTTTTAGAGCAGACATATGTGTATTTTGGCCACAGCATAAAACGATGGCACATATTAGGAACTTTTCCAGATAGTTCAAAAATAGTGTTAAAAAGGTTAAACCCAACACGTTGGTCATCACGCAATGATGCTGTAATGGCACTTAGATTTAGGTATACTGATGTATTAAAAGCATTATCAAAAATTATTTTAACATCAACAAATCGCACAGAAATTACTGAAGCTAAAAACTTAAAAACAAAACTTGAACAGTTTGAAACGGTTTTTCTGGTAGTTTTGGACAGCAAAATTTTAAATGCTGTAAACGTTGTATCAAAAATGCTTCAAAATTCACAGCAAAACATTCTCGATTGTGATAAGCTTTTAAGCAATTCAAAGGAGCAAATAATTCAGCTTAGGAACCAGTTTGAAAATGTAAAAAGTGATGCTATTTCTATGGCATTTAAATGGGGTGTCAAAGAACAATTTACTCAAAGAAGAGTTATTAAACCCAAACTAATATTTAATGAGAATAAAAATAGTTTTGTTTTCCAAACTGCTGAAGATTTATTTAGAGTTAATGTATTTAATAAAACTTTAGACATATTAATTACACAAATTACTGAGCGGTCGCAAGGGCTTGAAACCATACTAAATGATTTCAAGCCTATTTTGCCCGACATATTGTTATTACTAAATGATGATGAAATATATAGTGAAGCAGAAAAGTTAAGAATTAAATATCAAAATGATATTGGTGAGGCATTTGCTCAAGAGCTTATATCTTTTCGCCAATGTTTTTCTGAAGAAATTAAATTAAATAATATATCTACGGTAAAAGAATTACTTGAATTTATATTAATAAAAAATTAATCATCTAGTTCCAGTTTCCCCGAAGTGATCACTGCTTGTTCAATTTTTTTAACAATACCTGTAACTGTTGCTTCTGCGGAACGCTCATTCTCTACGTTAAAACTGTGTCATTATTAATATGAGAAAAAAATAATCAGTTGTTATAATGTTTCCGTTGAAGATCACATACCTATCTGGAAAATTCAGGAGAAATTAGTAATAATAATATTGTGATAAAATAGGTAAGGGCTTCACATGCTATATTTTATATGTCTATATACACCATGATCGGAATTAAAATGGCTCGTTTTTAAAAAATATTAGAATACCTAGGAACTAGTGTAGGAACTTTTTATAAAATAGTTATTTCATTGAAATAATGGGCGCTAACAAAAAACAAAATGAATATTTGTTCATTATTACTATTCAGCTGCTTTTTTAAAGTAGATTTAACGATTTTGTTATGGTTTTAGTAAAGGGGTTATTTTCATAAACGGCAATGTCTTATATATACTCAGAGTAATTTAATTTCAGTTATTTTGGGTTAGATGCTCTTGTGATTTTCCCATAGACATGTCGGGAGCCTCGACAACCATTAGGGCTTCTCCTTTAAGCAGATGAATTCCACACTTCATGTGCAAAATTTTATTTAATAGTAAACTTGCGTTATCGACCATTTAGATTTGTCAGCGCATAAAATATATTTCATATTGTCAACTAACATAAAATCATACAGTTGAAAGTTTGAACTTAACCTTGAATCGCATCAATTATAAATTGTTGTTAATTAAAGTATAAACTCTTATGATTAATCTCGTTGACAATTCAAAACAATATTCGAATTAGAGGTCAAAGTTTGGTATAAAAAGCTGGACAGCAGCCCATACCGGCAGACTTTGATCTCCAGTGCGAACTACAGAAAAGGAAAAGCCCCTCTGGCAGATCAAAGCTCTCACTTTAAAAAAGACCTATCAGTGCGAACTACCGAAAGAGAAAAGCCACTCTGATCAGGCACGTTTAAAAAAGACCTATCAGTGCGAACTACCGAAAGGGAAAAGCCACTCTGATCAGGCACGCCTTAAAAGTGAATCAGTGAAAATTAATAACGCCATAAGGCAAAGTGCTATTTAAGTTAACTACATATAAAAAGAAAACTACGTAACTAAATATTTGACCAGATCAAATAATCTACCCGCCCGTCAGTCTAATTGTAACAGCCTTTCATGCTAGCTCTCTCTCTCTCTTTCGCCGCTTTTCGTGGTTAACATTTTCGCCAGGAATATCCCAAGGGACTTACGAGATATGCATTCCCGAATATTTTGGTAATACTTACAACCTTCTATACTCAACCTGCAGTTAATAAAACAAGCCTTTTTTACACCGAGTGTTTCTATCCATCTCTCCCAACTACCTATATCTGAGCTCCGTCTCCTGAAAGAGCACAGCGCAACTACTGCAACGAAGTCAGGTCCATAGGCAACAAGCGGTAGGAGCGTATATGTGACAATATCGTGAAATTTCAAAAAGTATGGCGTTTATTTTTTTTCTGCGTTTCGTATTTTTTTTGTTAGTCCGCAAAATGCACTAAATTATCGTACGTACTACAAGGCATTCGCGAAACCCTATAAAGTAAACCACTATTGTTCCATATACTGCGATTTCCCAAGCGCGGATTTACAGGGGGGGTAATGGGGGTAATTACCCCCCCCATAAACAAACACCACTGCGACAGTATATTTAAAATGTGTCGATCTTGATATCTTGATAAAAAGACCATAAAAAATTAATTCACCCAGATATAATAATTATCATTTCTTTTAAGCGTATGAAGTATGCAGCCTCTTAAATTGTAAAAGTCGCATCTTATCACTCTCACGTACTCCTTTTCACGAATAATTCGTGCTGCTGCTGACAACATTGCGATCCGAACAAGCTGACAACATTGCGACCCGTTTGTTTTCGTTTTGTTCTCATCCGTTCAGGAGTAATCGGAAATCGATTTACGTAGGTATTTTTCGAATAATTCGAATTAGTGTTGTACCTATCATTCAAAAGTTGCATTGTTCGTTTAATAGACACAGTGACAGAGAAATAAAATCAAAATTACATTTTGGATTTTGTATAAGAGAATGAAA
>MU192418.1:8912-24745 GCA_016904865.1 Pissodes strobi
CCCCCTTCAGTCGTTGTTAAGGTTCACTCGCTTGGCGCACTATATATTGTCCGCGAGATAAAGTTTCTGACGCTCAAGGTTATTTGGAAAAACTGTTTTATTACTAAGTTTCAAAGTTTTTTTTTAACTAACATACTCTTTTCTTTGTCGTACACAAATTTAATTTTTGCAAGGAAGCAGGCAAATTGGAAAAAAATGAACGCAACAGCTGTTAAATTTAGTCTCACTTTAGTGGATTTTTTTGTGGTTCCATCAAGTAAAAGAAAAATATCCTCACGAATAATATCACTTAAGACCAAATGTTTAACACAAACTACAGAATATTTAGTGGGCGACCAATTGGAATGGCTTTTAGCCACTGAGTTTTAAGGTTTTTATCTTTTGGGAACTGAAATCCTGATTCACTCTCTTCACCTGCTTTTAAAGCACTAGGATAATTTGAATTGCACCCAGGAATTCAGCATGAATTTGGCATATTGATATATAAATAAAAAAATAAATAAAATGTGAAAATAGGGTACCGACTTACCAAATTTCCAAACTTATGCAACTACATATATTTTTCACTAAAACCCGGTAAAAAATGCAATCTAACTTGGAGAACGGAAAATAAACAGCTTGTTTCCCTTAAGTTAAGAGGTGTGAAATGTCACGTGACTAACGTATCTTCATCCAGCATTGCCGTTGTTTGTACGTCGCGACTGGGACTGTGAGGTGGCTATGATATTGCTAATAGCATCAAATTTAAAATGTTGCTGGAACATCAAGTTTCCATTATATTAGCTCTTCAAAAATCAAAGCAACTCGATATCCTTAGTTTGTAAAACGATCTATAAACTATAGCATCTAAGACGAAAAAATGGTATCGAATAAATAGCGAAGGTAACACAAAACAACTATTACAACTGAAATTTCAAAATACTTTAAAATTTCATTTGAAAACTGCGCTAGCCAATTTACATTCAGAAACAATATCATTCCATTTGTAAATTGATTTGCGCCACCAATTTGAAACGAATTTGAACTGCTGTCAACAATAAATTATTGTTTTAATGTTACGCAACCATAACCAGGCCCGTTTGCGGCCGCGAAAATGCGTATTCATATATTTTATGCTAAAAAAGTAAATACCATAGTGGTTCAACAACGATTGCAAAAAAAAATTTCCAGTTTTTTTGCTGCGAAGCTTTGTGCTGAATTTGTCGGATATTAAATTTGAGACGCTTTCAGTTTTCGACAAGCAAAATTAAATACTTTTCAAAGCGATATTTATAGATAACACATGAGTTTTGAGCAAAAGTAGGAATAGAAGGATGAGCTAAAATAGATCAATATATCTGGGAAGCAAAATAGGAAACGGTTCAAACTATATCATTACATCATGCTGGAATTGAATATTGATTCGTCGATAGTACGCTGTTAATTCTTGACTGTAATAAACAACTGGGGATCATATGCACCTAATAACTCACTCCTAATATTTAACGAGAGCCACAATAGACCAATAGTTTTTCTCGCTTTATTTGAAAAGCCAAATTTAGCCCAAAATAACCAAAACTGATACAAGCGCGTTTTCATGTTGCTTTGATTTTGGCCCTTTAGAAAACTTTTGTTTTACGAACGGAAACTAACTCAAAAGAAAGGTTTGGTTCGTTAAGAAGCAAGCGCTTGTTAGGACGAACTGTGCTTTTGCGAACCGAAACTAACCAAAACTAGCCCAAATTAATACAGGCCACTATTCCTACTTTGCGACGCGCTTTCTGTGTTTATTTTCTTTATTTAAGAGAAAGATGTTAAATGCTCGTGGAGCTATGACGAGTTCCACCAAGATTAGCTAATGTTCACTTACCGATTAAACCAGATATCAACTGCTTACAACAATTACCCGGTAGGTCGGAGTGCAAGGCCTTGTAGCAAGCTGTAAAGTGAGCGCGCAATTTGCCCGCTGCTCAATAATTCAGAGAAAGGTTCATTGGGCGCCGAGTTTGTTACGGACCAAACTGGAGATCCCCGCGTTATTCGTGGAACCTGCTGCAAGACCCTCACTCTCCAAGGTAAACCTGGCTGCCGGTACCTAATCACCCGCAATATGAAGTTAAGTCAAGGGAAAATATTGTTTATGGTAGAGCCAAATAAAACACGCCATAACTACAATATCCCTTTATTGGAAAGGAACAAATAGTCACCAAGAATAGTGGTAATGAAATATTTTGATATACATATAAATATATGACGGTACAAGCACCTAATTGTAGGCAGTTTAAACTAAAAGAAAAACTATGAAATAACTATGAAATTATAAGTATTAAATTATATGGTTTATCAGTGGTTGTCCAAAACTCAATGTAGATTTAGGTAATAACGCAGTAATAAAGATGAAATAGGGACCACTTAAGTGCCTAAGTGTCCCAGAGAGAAATAGGGAAAATAAAAAAACTTGAGTTTTGTCTACAGCGCGGGATCGTGATCACGTAAATCGCAAAGATAAGGTGGGCGCAAGCACTTACAAGGGCAAAGGTGCTAACTTAAAAGAGACAGTTATTTCAATACAGTAATTTAAAGCTAAGACTATCTATCACTTATTTGTTACTGAAGTTCGACCGTCAGGTGAACACGGACGGCTTGTTCCGGACCCTTAGGTTATACCAGCGGGTAGAGTGAACCACACAAACCAAGTCCGGTGTCAGATGTCCAGCAAGGCTAGCTGGTCACATGGACTATCAGAGTACGCCGGGTAAGTGGACTACAAAGTTTCAATTGTTCTAACCGGATGGAGCAAAACTACAGAATCCCAGCCAGATGGGTGGACCCTATGAATGGAAACATTCCCTAGTTACGAGTCACAATAATATGTGAATAGATTGCTATTATATACGTTCCTTTCAAAAGAATAATTTATCAGAGTTTAAAATTTCGGATTTCCCCTTTTTTAGTCAAATTCAAAAATGAACCAAAAGTTAAAAGAAAACAAAGAATAAATGAGGAAAAGAGCACCACCGTAATAATATATTGGAGCAATCGAAGTACTAGAACTATAACTTAATATTAATTATGCAGAAAACTAAAAAAGTTCAGTTCGCCCAAGGGAAACCGACACATCCGTTAAAAAAATAATATTACAGCATCTAGAAAGAGGAAAAAAAAGAAGTCCAGGAATTTGGACCGAGTTCGGCACTGTAAAATAGTTGTACATAATCGTTAAATACAGTAAATGACGGCGATAATGCGGAAAAAGAAGATGAATAAAGCACTAAAATATGCTTTAATGAAAAATCGTACTAAACAAATTTGACAAATAAATGATCTGAACGACCTTCCAATATTAATATCAAATAGAAAGCATGTCTCTTCCTTTATTTTAATAATTCAAGAAAAAAGTTCAAGTATGGTCCCCATAATGAACAAAACGCACTAAAATATACTTTAATGTAAAATTGTACTAAACCAATTTGACAAATAAAGGTCTGAACGACCTTCCAATATTAATATCAAATAGAAAGCATGTCTCTTCCTTTATTTAAATAATTCGAGAAAAAAGTTCAATAAGGTAAAAACACTGAACGAAAATATGACGTAATCGGCATTCGATAACGCAATCTGATGGCCTCCCTTTGCAATGAAAACTAATAATAAACAAAAGTACATTACCTAACAATTAACAACCGAATTTCCCGGTTTAGTGTCTAATTAATAGTGGAAGTCATTTACGCACACGAATCACTAGAAGTTAATTGCACGATTAAATATTAAAATTAAAGGTAAAACAATAATTCCCCATTGCATCGATTCTAACTTCGGTAACAGAATCAATTCCTTCAAATTAGCGGTTTTGGCATTAGCTGCAACTTATTGCTGTAGACAATGGATGCCTTTTGATAAGGTAACGTAATAATCGATGGTTAAATTTTACAACCGCTGCTAATCCGCTGTAATGGTATAAGTATATACCCTGTATATCTACAGAATATTGTCATTATTAAATATTATCATAATACATTTTATAAACTGCACACTGTTGCACGGATAGCAAAACACGCTGACCTGATTAGCGACTGGGTTTAATTAAGATCATTGATACCATTATTGTAATATCAACCATTATACAATCAATACACATAGAGTTAAGTAAGCTCAGACTATTATTGAGGCCTCGGATGAAAGAACCTAACTCAAACTATAAACTTAAGTGAACACGATATGGCACCCCCAGATTGAGGCATTACATGGCGATCCTGCCACTCCCTCATACGTGGTCAAAATAAAGTATGCCTGGTAGGCAAATAATCCACAGAGGCCTTATGAATTAGCAAGATGGCTAAGAGAAGAAGAAAAAAAGAAGACAATTCTCTTTTAGGTTTTTGGTGAATACAAGATGTGAAAATAAAAATGGAGGTTATGCATGGACAATTGAACATTGGAAAACAATAATGTGAATGCGGAAAAAAAAAACATAAGTGAAGTAGAAATGTGCACAGGTACTTATAGGCTATAAAATTTAATGTTAAAAGGTGCTAAGTTAGTTATATATTTTCCTGTATATAAGGATATATTAGGGTAACTTTTTAAGTATTATATTTTCATTATCATATTTAATGCATACGTATAGGTACCATCGTTCTATTTGAAATATATAATATATAACCATTTAATTTATTCAGACTTAATACTCAGTCAAATATTTGCAGTAAAAGTATTGATTTATCAAATCGAATCGCTGGGACAGTGCCTAGCCGATTAATTCTGAAAAGATCAAAAATTTCTGGAAATCAGTAGACCAATCGTATTTAAGTAGATGCACAAACATGCACAAATTATAGTTAATTAAAAGTCTAAAAAGCGCAAAACTGCATTGTGTCGGTTAAAAATCAAATATATATAAGTAGTTAATCGCAAAATATTTTTTTTTTCGATTAGCTTTCCGTCATGGGAAGTATAAATAAGTGCCAATAAAACAAGCTATACGTAATTGAGAAGTATACTAAAATATACAAGGTATTTCAACAACTAAACAGTAGCAAAAATTATTTAAGTATGATAAATCTCACAATTTTGTACATTTTCAAATCATATTGATGTAGAATATTTTACACATCGCAGCATATAAATTATCATAAGTTGTAAAGTAAATAATAAAATAAAACGTAGATAAATTCTCTTAAATAACGAGTATTCATATAGTATTGAAGTAATCGGAATTTCGCAATTATTCTATGAACATAGGTCATCAACTCGTAGTTATTAATATCGCAAAATTACAAAATTGCAAATTTCGTATATGCCAGCATATACATAAAAATAATAAATAATGTTAATAATGACGCGGCGCGTAGCAAATAGCAAAACTCCTGAAATCGGAATCGAGTGAATTAAATGCTAGCTGCATATTATATATTTAATTATCGATTAAGATGGAATATAATTATTTTCAATATGAATAAAATAACTGCTATGCTTTATCACATCATTATAATATATAAATATTATTTAAGATTAGTTAAAGATTTTGAATTTGAAAGAAATGGTTGTAATTTACGCAATATGGGTTAAATAATGTAATTTATTGCATTAAATTTCGCCGTACACGTTATATATCTGTACGCAGTTATTACATGGAAATTGCTTATTACTAAGACATATTTTATAGGTGAAATAAGCCGTAGCTTATAACAATGTAGGGTTAATGTGAAAAAGGGTATACAGATATGGCAAGAAATAATGCTAATTTCAACATCAGTGGCGAATTGTTAAACGCAAAATTTTTGAAAAGACCTACCAATAACTGATTATTAACTTAATCACATACGCATTCAAATAAATAATAATAAAATAAAATAAGAAATTTTCTTTTTTTTCAGTAGTAAGAGGTCAAAGGTATCTCATAATTTTTAAAATATTAAAAAGAGTATCATTAAAATAACGAAGTCAGTCATTCATTAACGTCCAGAAACTCATTTCTTTATTTTGACAGTTGTTTGAAGCTGATACGATAAAACTTTTATGATTCAATTTGGATATTTATTCTCTTATGGGATTCGTTTAGATAGCGATTTACGTACAAAATAACTGGTTCACTCAAACCCATTGGGATGCTCTTTGAGTAAAAAATAAATTTATAATAAGAAATATTTAAGTTGAGTTAAGTTCGCTGACGCTCTTTTGAAATGATCTTAGTCAGTTTATCATGATCAATTTCATCAATTTTACAATGGGACAAACAAAATTCAAACAAATAGCGGTATATCTTATTCGGGCATGCCTGTTAGTTATTATTATGATGAAATTAAACGCAATAAAGTAAAACGAGATGATATTCGAGATCCTTTGATTAAGTTTGATTCCTCAATACTCAAACACTACTTGTGAAATTGTAAATTTATCTTTAAATATCAATTGTATATTCTAATATGGTAAACATTACATCCAATTAACTGAATATATATCTTAGATAGAAAATTACTCGGAAAATGAAGAAATACAAATTAAATAGTAGATATTATGAATAACGAATACCAAATAATAAATGAGAAACTTACATAGTCGCGCAGCTGAGGGCGGACTACCTGAGGGTAGATTTCCATAAACACGCAAGCAAGTAACCGTACCGCGATACAGTACCATATCGGAATGGATAATGCCACAAAGGCAGTAGTGTAATTCTTACTAAATAAGCGAAATCATGTTAAATAAAGTCGCGAACTCATTGAATTTTAACCACATTAAAATAAGTGATCGCTAAAGTGCAGTGAAAAATGGGTACTATCTAGATTCGCAGATTAAATTTTAACATCACAAATAACGTAACTTAATAATCTGTGAGGACATGGAAAAATTTTATGGATTTGAAAATAATGAGATATTATTAACTAATTAATAAATCGAGCAAAACGACAGTTGGAAAGCAAATTCGAGCTAGTATTGCTAGTTAGTGCTGTTATGTACACAGAAAAGGGCGAGTATACCTTGCAAGTAGTTTCACTTATTCAGTGCGAACGAAGGCTGATTGTGTGTATTTCAGTTTTTTTTCTAATTGTTTAGTTGTATAAATTTGTACCAGGCCAGGTTTAATAAAATCAAAAAACCAAAAGAAACAATGTAATAACTTAATATTTATATATTCGATTACTTCGGAAAAAGAAAAGAGAAATAAGCATCGGAACTATAAATTTAAATAACTAGTAATTAAGAATTAATTTTTTTTATTAAGTATATTCTTATCGAGACAAGCTTGGATTGAAAATAAACTCTTTATGGAACGTAGGCACACTATATAGACAAGAGCTTCCAGAAAGCTAGGGAAGTAGCAAAAAAAGTAGTATCTGCTAACGCAAGCAAATTAAAAACAAGAGCGAGTTTGAACGCAAGAGCTTCGCAAATGTCTGGCTTGATCAACCAAATATTGGGGAAGTTCGCAAACAATAACAAAATTGGGTGTTACGTCATCAATAGAAGTTAGTAAGCTTTCTACATAGACAACCTCACAAGCAGGGAAATTTTATTATTTCCCCCTAACATCTATTATTTTAATTTCGCTTTCTAAACTTTCTAGTTTTTTGTTAAAACGTTCTCAATTTCGATCCTTTGTTTTTTTAGTTCTCATTTTCATGTTTTATTTTTAAATCTTTTTGTTTAACGATGTAACAGTAAAATGCTCGAAACACGATTTATTAATTATTTTACCCTAAATGTGACAATATATTGAAGTCAAATTTTCGATCGGCATTGGCGCGAGACGAAATGTTGAGAGATTTGATTGAAATAGGAAGAGATAGAAAGAAGGACAAACTCCGCAAATACCTCAGTAATATAAATAAATATTATAAGTGATCACTAACCAGAAATCTTGATCGGCGTAAGACTTAGGTACATCGTCGAAAGATCTGGGAGTAATAAGGATAAAATATGAAAGTAATATAAATGATAAACACGTGTATAAATAAAAGACTCCAAAAGGACCGGTCCACAATACATCTGGAGGAGTCTATTATATGAGAATTGCAAACAATGTTCGCTAATGGCAGTATATTCTTTAGAGAAATACCAGTCTAGGCTAAAAAGGCCGGTGATCAGAGTTTGGCAATAAAATACAGATATGACGTACGCCAAAGGCGGTAATTCGTGAAGAAAAAGGTATAAGGTAATAATAAAATGAGGTTTAAGCGAGTGTAGCGGAGTATAAATAAACAAATATATGACAATAAATAAATATAAGAAAAAGAGAGAACATAGGTTTAAATAAGTTCTTTCAAACTAAGAAAGTATACGACCTGAATCATTATATATTTTTTTTTACATGATAATTAAACGACCATAATTAGATGGCGATAGAAAATAAAAGGTTATAAAATAATTTATTTTTTAAAATTTAACCAGAATAGAAAAGTGCAACCAAACAAAACATCCCTAAGTATGCTACATAAAATACAACTAATTAAATGTTTAAGTATATAAGACAAAACTGCTTAAAGACCTTACGTATAGTTCATTTTATGGAATGGTGGATAACTTTATTAAATAATACAAGAAAAATATAGATAATATTTTATTTCTTAATAAGGCACATTATTAGGCAACTACTGAAAAATAAAAACACATCAAAGGACTGCTATTATTAAAGCTAAATGGATTTTATTACCATGGATTTTTTTTCTTTTAATCATAATTAATACTAGTAAGTGATTCAAAATGCCTTTAATGCATAATTATATGCAATTCCTATTTATGCAAAGAACGATGGATACCTATGCATTGATAGACTTGATAGTTATTATAGAATAGAAAATTATGCTATATCATTTATATTATATTATTATATACGTTATATTGGTTATGTTACTTATTATTAATTGTACTAGATGTAAGATAAATTTTAGACAAACGGAGCTCCACTTCTCATATTTCCATATCTTTTATTCTATGATTTGCTGTGAATTCTTTCTTAATCTTTTTACTAACAAACGCTTCCTTCTATTTTCATATCTTATAGTATAAGTATTGTATAGTCATAAGAACAGGTTGACGTGTTAAAAGTTACAAGATAAAGTAAATTGCTGCTATATAGAGTTACATATTCACAAATGTACTTTGAAATATTTCATTGCTTACATATCACAGAAAGGAACAAAAATTTCAGGTCTAGAGAAATTTTTTCTCGAAAAAGGGGGGAGGTGTAATGGTATAAGTATATACCCTGTATATCTACAGAATATTGTCATTATTAAATATTATCATAATACATTTTATAAACTGCACACTGTTGCACGGATAGCAAAACACGCTGACCTGATTAGCGACTGGGTTTAATTAAGATCATTGATACCATTATTGTAATATCAACCATTATACAATCAATACACATAGAGTTAAGTAAGCTCAGACTATTATTGAGGCCTCGGATGAAAGAACCTAACTCAAACTATAAACTTAAGTGAACACGATATGGCACCCCCAGATTGAGGCATTACACCGCTTCGGAAAGGTCAAATAAATTACACTACTTAATTAACGAAAATCTTCATTACATTTCATCGGAAATAAAATAAAAACGATTACTTAGGCCAATCGCAAGACGCAGTGAATAAATAATAATGACTATTTCATTTAAATATAGAAGCTTAAGTAATCTCTAATTAATATGATGTCACGCCGATCAATTAAGCTAATAAATCGAGTCCGATATGAATGAAAACGGTTAACTGGATCAATCGCGAGACCCAGCAAATAAATAAAAACTATGCCATCCGAATATAGAAGCTCATAAGCCGTAATTAATCTCTAATTAATATGACGTCACGCCATTCCATTAAGCTAACAAATCGAGTCCTATATGATTGAAAATGATTAATTGGATCAATCGCAAAACCCAGCGAATAAATAATAAGGACTATTCCATCCAAATATAAAAACCTATTAGTCTTAATTAATCTCTAATTAATATGACGTTACGTCGACTAATTAAGCTACTAAATCGAATCCGATAAGAAAGAAAACGATTAATTGGATAAATCGCGAAGCCTAGCTAATAAATCCAAATGACTATGCCATCCGAATATAAAAGCCTATAAGCCTTAATTAATTTTTAAATAATATGACGTCACGCCAATCAATTAAGCTACTAAATCGAGTCCGATATAAATAAAAAGCAAAATAATACACACATGCAATTAATAAAGACCACGAGAAATAAAAACATCTGCAAATGATAAAGAATGCTTACCTCTTAAAATGAGGGTCAACAAACGTCGCACGAGACGCTAATCACCACAATGGCTGCCAACACCGTACAAAGCAAATCCCAAAATCCTCGTCTAGCGAGTTATTCCCGCATCTACAGTACTAAAACTAACGAAACCAAATCGAGATGGCCGATACGGGAATTTTTACGTTGGTTATCGATAAAATCCCACTAGGATGCCCGGACTTAAACCAGATTTAAATAAATCGACAAGCCAACGGAAAAGCTTGACCAGACAGTTCCGTACTTTACGGAGCAAACCAAGGTGTCGTCGCGCGCGTTTGCAAGGTGAGAACAGCGCGCAGGAATTTACATCGCGACGTTTCTCGGCGCACCAATGAAACGGGTCTTTTAAGATCACGCGAGAAAAATATAAAATCGAATTAAATATCTGATTTAAATGTCGAACTACGAGCAGAGACCGGAATAGTACCAGGGGCGTCCTAAAATGCACTAACAGGTTACAGTTAGTGACCAAAACGGAATGTCACAACTTAGTTTGGGATAAGTTCGGTCTGTTGAAGGACACACGCTTGCCAGGAAAACTAAACTATGAGAAATTTAGAACACTTTAAATAATTTTAAAATGAATTTGCCTTTTGACATTATGAAGTCATCCGTTAATTATCAGTTTGGAATGAATAGAACGTAGTTTCTTAAATACGTCCACATAAATCTGCAATGTCCACTGAAAAGCTAATAAATAGTTAAATGAAATTCCTACATGAAAACATAATTTTTAATAAAGGTTTACATTTCAATTAGGGGAAGTTAACTTTAGTTAGAGTAAAACTTAAAAATTACTATAAAACCCTAGAAAAAAATTATTTAGGCGACTTTTCATTCATTAAAAAAACTTGACGCATTATGCGGTGTTGCGGTCCACCCAAAGACATATTAAAAACAATAGGCAGAGCAGGTCATTCATAAACTACCAAATGCTTACATATACTATGGCTTACATGCCAGCGTTAGAAATATTAGCACAGCACAGATAACAACCAGCGAGTAATATTGCTGGTTGCAAAATTAAATTTGACTTTGCTTATGCCAATTGGGTAGGAAAAGGCAGGGCTGGATTTGAAATATATATAAGTTTATGATTTTCAAATTAGCTAGATAATGTCTTTTGTACAGCATATATGACAATAACATATAGGCAAGTAGAAATATTTCACTTCGGAAATTTGAAAATGACGACACTGACAGAAAAAATATATTCTCTAGTTTTTAATAATTATTTTTACCCTATGATATGACGTGACTTCACAACTAACTGTATTTTTTTAATTTCTCAAAAATTTTGCTAGTCAAGTTAGGTTTTTAATTACTTATGGGTTTCCAACTAATTCTGGCAATAAGTATACTGTTATTTTAATAATATTAAGGAATGTTTTGTAAAGGGAAATATAAATATCATTTCTTATAAATAATATACATTCTATTGCATACTAAAATGAGACTAAGAATAAAAGAAGTGTATGTACGTACAATTATAATTTAGTTACTGTAATACAATGACAATCAGCAATGATGCCAAATAATTATTTTTTTTATTTATATATTTAAAATTTCTATTAATATCCTTAACAGTAGGTATAGTATAATCTCACCCTAATAAATAACAATATTAAGTATGTTTTCGGAAAATCTACACATGGATGGAGATAATCTACCGCATTGCAAATATCAGCCTCTGGAATATATTATTCAAAATTTCCTTGAAAAATTATTTCCACTGTGTTGGGGTGCATCTGAATTTAGTTGGTTTGCTTTTTTATTCACAAACATATTGAACTCAAAGTGATATAGGTTGCAAAGGTCTATAGTTTGTATTAAGTCTATCCAACGTGTCCAATAAATCCTCTCGGTTGCTGGCTACTGCCCATGTCCTAGCTCTTATACAAGAAATAAAACATCAATATCTTTTTCCCCAAGACTTATTTCGGTTGGTTAAATTTAGATAAGGAGGTAAATATGAAACGTAAAGCTTCATACAGAAACATATAAATAGTTTAACATATTAATTTTACTTTTATTTGTATTTAATATAAATGTAAAAGGTTAGCTTTACATACAACCGTTTATGCAAACATTTAACTTTTGCATCAGCGGTTGTATGTAAAACTTCCCTTTTATATTTTTCTGAAGTATAAATAAACCTAGAATTAAAGTCAAATGATGCTGCATAAACCAGTCACAAACGACATTCTTTATAATAATTTCATATTTTAGCCTTCCACCTACCTTGTTGTATCAGCACGAAATCTAAAGAAACTCAACAATATCTCTGGTTTGTGCCACTTCTTACTGCACAAACACCATGACTCTTTGCATTATACGTTGTCATAAATAATAAATAACGTTCGTCTCTCACTATGCCAATTATTTGACAAATACACGCCTATGGTTCCGATTTAACTCCAATAGCAAGTAGAATAAACCAGTCGTAAAAAAAGGACGCCGCTGGTGGCAGTTTGACGACTTTCCTACCTAGGAATATCTCGAGCACGGACTTGCGCAGATGTGATAAAATAAGATGTGATATTGCTGGTTGTTATATGTGCCGTGATATTAACGTGAAGAGGGGATAAAGTAATGAATGGAAATGAAGATGGCGGCCGAAGAACGTCAAACATTTCATTCATGTATGTGCCTGGGTCATGTTTCTCCCGGTGCGGTGGCGCTGCATCATATGCGTAACATTTTAAAGAACACCTGTTTAAAGTCAGGTAACATTGACATAAGCCTGCTGTCAAATGAAAATGACTAGACATAAAAGAATAATTTATTAATATTGAAATATGGACATAACTAACGAACAGTTCGGGAAAAACAATTTAGGTTTAATTGATAATTGATTACAGGGCGTCGCTGGTCGCAGTGACAGTCTACTTGAGAATAATACTAATTATATCTAACCCATACTGTATTATTTCGCGTTAATATTGAATACCGATTATAGATTCAATTAAATATACTGCTACGTTTGTTCAAAAACCATTTGATTTTTTTTTCAAATCTAGCGATATAATTCGTATTATATTAATATTCCACGCCACTGTGTATCTATCGCATTCCAAGAATGCCGCTTAAAAACCCTCGGCGACACACTTAGCGCCATCTCTTGTTACAACGTTCAGCCACTGCATCAGTTTAGTCTAGATAGCTAAAAGCAGAACGCCCTCGAAACGCATCCGACCAATCACAGTGCTTCCTACAGGATAGCCACCTCACCCAACCTAAAATTCCTATCTATAATTCAAGGGGCCCCTAAAATGACGATCTATAGTAATCGAATTTTATAAAAACTAGCCAACAGATTTCTACCAGGTTTGTGTTAAAATTCATAATTTCAATTAAGACAATCGGTGATGTTAAGTTTTTGTACGACTTCTCTATATTTACGGTATTTGTCTTTTACGGAAGTTATATGACAGAAGTGAAGTTCACTCGCAAAGGGACGAGGAAGACAGCGCCTCTTCACGTTCTAGAATTCTCTTCTTGACTGGCCCGTTTCCAAGTAAGTCGCGATAGTATTCGCGGCCCGTGGCACTCGGCCATGGAAGTGGTTCCCTGATTCTCTCACAAGTAAGCCGCTATAGTAAGCATTCCCGGTGGCACTCGGCCATGTAAGTAAACTCACTCGTTTACAGTCACTTTCAAAAGCGGAAAAGTAAACGGCGTTCTTGGCACTCGGCCAATATTCTCTCTGCTTTATTATTCGCCACTTAAATTCTGAAATATCAGAAATAACAATCAAACAAATTTCAAGGTTAAATCTATTTCTCGACCAAAATAATTTAGTTAGAGTAGGAGGCAGATTATCTCACGCATTAATCCCTTATGAACAAAAATTTCTAATCTTGCTGCCATCAAGAAATCACCTGGTTAAACTCATACTGCTAAGAGAGCATATAAGAATAGGGCACGCCGGTCCCCAAACGGTGCTGTCAAATATTCGTCTCAAATATTGGCCTCAACGGATTAAAATAAATTAAAAAATTTGAATGAATAATTGTGATATGTCACAAATTTAAGGCAAAATCATGCCAGCAAATAATGTCTGATCTTCCTGAAGATAGAGTGGTTCCATCTCGTCCCTTTTCAAAATCATACGTTGATTTCGGCGGACCCTTCTTAATAATAATGTCTTTATTATAATTTACAAGTAAATTTCAAATGGCGAAGTTGAAGCATGCTTCCTATCTTAACCATAATTTCTGCGAAGTTCAAAAGTAGAAAAGGCGTATAAAGCAGTATTCGTGTGTATGGTAACGAAGGCTGTGGATTTGGCACTAGTATCAAGTCTTTCTAACCCAGCATTTTTGTCATGTCTGAAGCGTTTCATATCTAGACGTGGATGTCCCTCAAAAATAGTTAGTGACAATGGCTCAAACTTTTTGGGAGCCAATAATTAAATGAAGGAACTTTATGACTTGTCAGCCTCCGAAAAAGCTCAAGAGGACCTGACTGGCTTTTTATCGGTCAATGAAGTACAATGGCATTTCATTCCCCCTCATTCTCCTTACTGGGGCGGGGCGGTCCGTGGAAGCAGCCGTCAAAAGCACTAAGTACCACTTGAAATGCTTAGTTGGTAAACAATGTTTCACATTTGAAGAATTTTCAACCATTCTCACGCAAGTTGAAGCAATACTAAATTCGCGACCACTTCATCCTATTTCTTCAGATAGCTCAGATTTAAATTGCTGCACTCCAGGCCACTTTCTAATAGGAACTTCAATCACTTCTTATCTTGAAATTGATGTTTCTGAGATACCCATAAATCGTTTGCATCGTTGGCAAAGAATAATACAAATTCAACAACAATTTTGGTCACGATGGACCAAATAATATCTCAATCAACTTCAACATAGACCTAAATGGATATCACAGCAACCCAATATTAGTGTAAATAACCTTGTGCTTTTAACCCTTATAGTGGCCTTTGGCCAGTCCTATAAATACTTAGGCCATGAAATTCGCATAGGTCGAGATAACCAGACCTGGTGAAATTTTCAGGAGATTAAGCTTGGCATGGGCAGCATTTGGCAATCTCAGAGATTCATTTAGGTCTGATCTTCCTATATTTTTATTTATTTATTTATTTATTTATTTATCAATATTCACAAAATGATTCATACATGCATGAACATAGTTTCGTCACAAAGATAAACATAGTTAAAACTAAAACTTAAAATATGATGTAAGATTATCCTAACCTAGTATCTACATAGAACATCAGTTATACAAATATACGTGAACAGAACGTGAGCAAACTAAGAACGCGGACAAAGCAAACAAACAAAATGTTCCAAACGGCATCGAGGACATCTGACACGATTCATAACATGTATTCGGTAAGAGAATAGAAACAGTTTAAACACAAAAATGACTTTAATCTAGATTTAAATAAACGATGACTAGATTCTGCTTTTACTTCATTTGGTAGCTTGTTAGAAAGCCCCCATTTATAATATGGGCTTTCTATAGGGCGAGACCAATCGGGACAAAAACTTCGTAACGGTACGTCGGATCGCTCTGAAACTTATACCTATCGATTTGTAATCGAAAAAAAAAATTTTGATTTTTTGTCTGTATG
>JAEQML010059017.1:0-29234 GCA_016904865.1 Pissodes strobi
TCGATCCGGTGAATTTTTAGAGTTTTACAGGACGAAAATTTAACACACAATCATAGAACGAACTTTAAGGGCAAACAGACCTAGATAATGATAATGTTATTATGGCTGTTTTCCTCGACTTCAAACGTGCATTTGAAACAATAGACCACGAAATGTTATTGGCAAAACTTCAATACTATGGTATAGGGGGAAAAGTTCTCCAGTGGTTTCGTAACTATCTCTGACAGACGACAGGTTACCAGAATAAACTTAACAGTTTCGGACGACACTGTAAACATCTTTGGTGTACCACAAGGTAGCGTCCTGGGTCCGCTATTCTTTATAATTTACCTTAATGATATTAACTACTTTGTTAATCTGGATTTCATAAACTTGTTTGCAGATGATTCCTTATTGGCTTGCAGCAACAGAAATTGAAGAATAT
This sequence comes from Pissodes strobi, assembly GCA_016904865.1. Classification (NCBI taxonomy): domain Eukaryota; kingdom Metazoa; phylum Arthropoda; class Insecta; order Coleoptera; family Curculionidae; genus Pissodes; species Pissodes strobi. The sequence goes on from JAEQML010059017.1 coordinate 425, forward strand.
CTTAACATAAATAAACTTAAGCTTATGTAAATAAAACAAAAGTAATGATTCTTACAAGTAAATATAAATATTCCAGTATAGACAATTCAAACATAAATATACAAATTTATGGAACGAAACTAGTTTATTCAAGAAATTAAATATTTGGGATTTGTCATTTGATAATTTTCTCACATTTAAAAACCATTTTAACTATATTAAAAATAACATATTAAAGAAATTGTTTTTTTTTCGAGAGTGGCAAGGCACCTTTCCATTAATTCCAGAATTACGGTATATAATACTTACTATAATCCAGCCTCATTTCAATTATTGTCCGAGCTTACTGTATCTTTTTGATAACAACTCTAAATCTATGCTGCAAGTATTACAAAATAGAGCTATGCACATAATTTTTTCATGTACGTAATAGGTATACACCAATTAACAATATGCTTACCTGCCTTGAGTGGCAAACGGTGGCTCAAAGATTAAAATTTTTAACAATGATTTTTATATTTAAGATACTAAATAATCTACTACCATTGTAATTTAGCAGTTGAGTAACTTTTGTTAGGGATGTGCATGAATATCCCACCCGTAATAGGGACAATTTTTATATAAAAAAAGCAAATTGAAAAAGGGTCATGAATTCGCTTTTCTTTAAAGGACTTAGTGAATATAATGATTTCCCTGCTGCAGTCAGAGACTGTACATCGGTGGGTCAATTCAGACGAGAGCTGATAAAATTAAAATTAGTGTCTAAAGTAATTGTGTATGAACACTTGTGTATGTATACATTTCTCTACATACTGTGTTTTCTTAGTTGTAAAGTTAGTAATTTGTATTAGGCTGGCCTACTGAAATATATGATTATTATTATTAATACATATATTACACATATTTCAACATTTCCAAGCTCAAAAATTGCAAGCACACATCTCTACATGGAGTTCAATGGATAAGTTTTTGCAATTAATAACCTTTGATAAGGCGCCCTCTTTAATATAAATGGCTGGGCCTCCACAAATAGATGCACTTCTACAGAAGGCAATATCCACCCTATACCTACCAATGAAACCCTGACAAATTTATAAATTCCTCTTTACACCAGTGCTTTGTTATAGATATTACCATGGGTTTCTGTTCAATAACAAGTAATTCAAGACTTAATTTTATTGGAGATTCCTTGAACGTTTACACATATTAAGCCAAAAGGTAATCCTTTCTTCACATTTGAGTATTGGGAATTAACAGTGACATTTGTCTCTACTCCTGTCTCCTGCTCGATTTTCGGGGTGATCTGATGCAAACTTAATATCTCCTGTTGCTCCATTGGCGCCTCAGAAAATTTGCTCTGTCACCATTAAAACCGTTATTTTGACATCTCCTCTGATAATGATTAAATCTGAAGGGCTTCAAGTCAATATTGACCAAGAAATGTATGCATTATATAGCTATGTTTGTTTTCCATTGGACAAAGATATCGGTACATTTAAGCTATACAATGGAAAAATAACGTATGTAGCATTTAAGTTTCCATTGTAGAGGTGGAACAGAAGACTTAAGAAATAAAATGGAAAAGGCAAGTAATCGATGATACATTGTTTTTCCCTGGTAACTGAGCACAAGTTAGGATGACGAAATAACTTATACAGCATATACGTTTGTTTTACATGGCAAAAGTGGAAAAAGTTGCATGTGTATGAAAGTCATATGTTTCGCTTCAATTTTTTTTTATAAAATTTTGATTATATGTTGATTTGCGATTTGTTGGGAGCTATGGAAAAACTAAGTATACCATTTGAAAGAGCTCCAAATGTTATACTGGAAAAGTAGAGAAACTGAAAATCCAAAATTTCATTATACGCTACTTTCCCATCGGAGGGCAGAGTATGCCTTGGTTCGACAGTTAGATGGTCGAGAAATAACCATTTCCTTAAAGCACTTAGCTCCCCGTGGAGATAAAAATCTATTAGAAAATCGACCTGGAGAAACTCTAGTACCTAAAGCCTCAGACATTTTCTAGCTTCTATTATTTGAACACTACCGCTCCACTACCTCTATTACATTCGGATGAAGAACCGTCAAAATCCGAACTTTCATGCGACTCCAAGGTGCTTATTGATACTGTAGTCAACAATGATCAAGAGAGTCGGTATCCAAAGCTTAAAGAATAAAAGGCAGATAAAATAAATCCTAGTAGATTAAGAAGACCCCTTAGGTACTTAGAAGATTATGTTCAAAAATGAAGCTGGGGAGAATGTAATAGATTTGAAAGTTCCTGTATATTTATTTTACCTTAATCCCTTATATTGTTCTACCTTGTTTAGTATTTTAACTTTAACATAAGTAGTCAACGTCATCTATTGTTTGTCAACTTTTGTATGTGTATTGCTTGCTAATTAAAGCCTTATATCAAAAGGTCTATAAGTTACTACAGTACTGTTGCCAGTGTTTATAGGAGTGGGCATAAATAAATAAAATATGAGCGATAACAAATAATACCTACAATAACATGATTTTTTTAATTGATGCAATGTCATAGTTATGATTACACATAAGGCAGTGAATGACACAAATCTACCTACTTAGTACCCAGCAAGTAAAAAGTCGTCAGCCATATAAAATGGCCAAATAAGTTAACTTTTACGAAATATAATTAGTACTTACTTAATAAAATACTGATCATTTTCATCTTTAATCTTAATCCAAGATGTGACAAGTTGATCAAACCGACAATAAATCTCTTTTTTAACTGGATTTGGCAACCTTTCCAGACGAATTACTAACTCTGGTATTCGCTTTTGATCAAACCGACAACAAATCTCTTCTTTAACTAGATTTGGCATCAGTGTTGCCGATCTGAATTTGGGAAATTACACGATGAGCTGTTCAAATTGCACGCTTTTACACGCTTTTGGTTTCACAAATACACACATTTTACACACCACCTAATTTGCCATTCCCGTCTACCTACAGCAGTTTTGAGCCTTCGCACATGCGTACGTGCTAATTCATATATTTTCAGTTTTTTCTTGATTTTGGGCATTGCCTTTGGTTAGTTTTGTTTGGTTGTGCCCCCGTTGCGAGCGGATAGCCATGTGTGAAGTAAAATATTAAAAGGACCACACCGGGCTGCTGCCAAATGGCAAATGGGTAGGTCCGAAAGTTGAAAATTTGCTATAGGCAGACGCGCGTATTTAAGTCTAGGTCCGAATGGCAATTGTGCGCCCGACAGCGTTGCCAGTGTTTTATCGGTAAAACCATATATGTAACTTGTTACATATATGGATAAAACAATGCTAGTTTACCCATGCGTTTACGGTCCAATCAAATGCTTCCAACTGCAGTGGTGGTCCAGTGGTTAGATGCAGTGTCTGTGATATGGCGGCCCGGGTTCTATTCCAATCAGTTTTCTTTTTATTTTTTAAGATTATGTTTGTAAAAGGTTTTTTTCTTCATTTTGGGCATGTCTTGGGTTATTTTTGGTTAGTTTTAGTTGGTTACGCCCCAAGCGTGAAGTGAAATATTAGACATTCTAAAATAGTAAACAAATCCCAACAATGGCAATACAGGACGCCCAGTTGCCATTGGGACCTAGACTTTAGTAACCATCTACATTTTAATATTTTGAAAAATCAGGAAGAACGGATAACTTTTTTTGACAAACGATTTAGAGAAATGAGTCCAAATCTACCCTGTCTCCGATCAACCAACAGGCTCAGTTCGCACACATTTTACTCTTATCTGCACAAGTCCCCGGCAGACGAGACATGGGCTTGCGCGCGTAATTTTTTTTTACTTCATGCAATACCCACATATCGCTTCGCTCGCTCCGGGGCGCAACCAAATAGAACTAACCCAAATTTAAAATAAGGAATAGAGCTGCATTTACATTCAATTTGAAGTCAAATTCAAGTTGAAATTTGCCTGCTTGTCATATGGTGGCAGCACGTAGCATTTACATTGGAGAAAATTCGAAGTTGACTTTGAAGTGCACTTTGAATTTTGTTAAGCTGCTTGCCAAACGCAAGCAGAAAATAAATTTATAGGTTAGATTATTTTTGTTTATCTTAATATTCTTAATGTTGCTTTGTTTAGGTCAGGTCTAATTTATCTATGGATTAGGTAAATTTCAATTTTGTGTTAGAATAAATTAACATTTGTATCAAACAATTTGCACACATGTAAAATGGACTTTGAAGGACCCCACTTTGATGAAAATGATTTTTTTGAAGGCACTGTAATTGAAAAAAACGATTTCAACGAGGAATTGTTCTTAAAAATGTTTTGTAATTATCTGGCAATATACAACACACAAAATAAAACATTCCATACGTATAATTACGTAACCTAAAAATTCGTTCAATGTAAATGACATATTTGCGAATTGCACTTTGACTTGGACTTCAAATTGAATGTAAATGCAGCTAGCCTTAAAAAAATATTAAAAAAGCCTTGCCACCGACGGGAATCGAACGAGGGCCATCCCTTCACAAGCACAGAATCTGACCACTGCACCACGAGATGCGCTGACAGCAATTTCCTCGGCCGTAAAGACATGTTTGTCAGAAATGTGTTTGTGATACGCGCACAAGTCCAGGGCTTGTCAGGCGGGTCGGCGGGTGGATGATTAAGAATAAAGTATTTGCGCCAGGCTAAACAAAAAATGTAGCAAGACAGAGGTGAGGTGTAGTGTCACGCTGTCACACTTGGGTTTGTATTTTGCTTTGTCAAGAGAAGTTTTGTGCCTTTTATATGTTTTGTGCTGTCACAACTGCCACGTGACAGTCGTGGTGACTCTAGACTAGTGTTGCCACCCCTATTACAAAAGTAAGATTTATTATAATCGGGTACTCTCTATTACGCTGTTTCCAAAGCAAAAAGAATCTATTAGTTTTTTTTTGTTATATCATGGTTAGGCTACCAAAAATTGTTACAAGCATCTAGTTCTCAAATTCTTGATATTAAACACAAAAATAAAATAATAAATAGCACTTATTTAAGCCGTACAATGCATAGCACAGCGAAAAGGAATAAGAACCAAAAACGAACAAACAACAAATAATACTATGCACACCAGTGAACGAAGCAGTCAAAGCACCAAAATTCCATGGGGATCCCATGCCCATCAAGTTTAAGTGCTAAAACTGTAAACTGAAGTGCCGAGATCCGTATTGTAGGTCATAGCCCGACAGATGTCGTTGAATTTGTAAATCAGAACAGGAAAGCACGTCTAGTCCTATTTATTTTGTATTACAACAGATGGCAATGGTATTTCGGTAAAGAAGTGGCCGTGGCTTTGGCTTCGAAAGCCGTAAAAAAACTTTCCAAATTACAAAATTACACGCAAAATATACGCTTTTTGTGAAATTACACACAAAATACACGCTTTTTGAGAGCGTTCGAAAAATGCACGCAAGGCAATCAAAACGCACACAAAGCGTGTAATTACACGCTAATTGGCAACACTGTTTGGCATCCTTTCCAGACGAATTACTAACTCTGGTATTCGCTTACCCTTGTTATTTGCCAGATTGCTAGACATAATAGAATATAGAGCGAAAATATCCAGTTCCCTTTATTTGATAGCGACAATTATCTTAGTCGTCTTAGTGTTTTACATACGCCAAAATGTTCTTTATATTCATAGATAAATATATAAAACGATTTATATATCAACGGCAAAAACATTAAACAAAAAACACTAAAAGGCAAACGGCACCAAAAACTAAAAGAAGCGGGAAATCAAATATAAATATAAATGTAAATATGTTGGTTGCCAACTAGGTACAAAATTATATCTCTAAGTTTTTGAAAAAAAATCCCTAGAATTCCCTAGATTCAGTGTTGCCGTTTTAGTACATTTGTACTATTTCTGATACATTTTTGACAAGCAAAGTACAAAAGATTTACTTTATTAAGGTGCGTACAGACTTGGCGAGACGAGCCCGAGACGCGCCGCGATAAGAGCCACGAGCGACCAAACTAGACGCTCGCGAGTCTTACGCCCGGTCCTACGTGAGCGATTTGGAGCGAACGCGAACGCGAATCAGTGGCGATGTCGTGCGACTATATTAACCTTTCGTACGGCATCGCCAGCGCTTCGCGTTCGCGTCGAATGTAAATCGCTCAACTAGGACTTGGCGTTACTGCGATCGCGACGCGCCAAACCATATTTATTCATTTATTTGTGATTTGTCAGTCATCGAGGAAACATAGCGGATATTTCGGAAATCCAAAGCGCAGCAGCCTGTGCCGTATTATGTAGCGGCGCACTGTTATTTGAAAAATGTAGATGGTGGAGTACTGAACTATATAAAAAAAGATCCGGTCAGGCATTGCTGAGAGATTTAAACTTTCAGCACGTTAGTGGACAGTATAAAAACTTCACCCGTATGACCCCAACTGATTTCGAAAGCATTTTATCAAAAATTGGAAAATGAAATTCTAAAAAGGAAACATTTTTGAGGAAGCCAGTTTCAGCTCAAACATTTAGTCTTAACTATAATAATCTCTATCTTTGGGGTTCCATAGATTTGATTTTAATTGATAGAGCTCTATCAGCTGTAACTGAGCATCCTCAGTCCACTCCATCTGTGTAACTGAACAAAATAACAAAATAAACGTGATTGCTTCGTAGTCGTCTCGTGGCTCGTAGCGCGCTGCACTTATAGCCGTCCACACTGAGCCTCAAGCATCCGTTGATGTTTCGTCGAAAAACCGACTGGCGATGGATCGGAACGAGACGGTCGCGAACCTACCGCGAGCCACGTCCACACTTGAAATTTTCGCTCGGCTCGCGGCGCGTCTCGTGCTCGTCTCGCCAAGTCTGTACGCACCTTTATAAATAGGCTAAATTCTAGCACATTTTCAAATGCAAACCGTAGTCTCTGATTCGCCGAATTCGAATTTATCAGAATAAATCGGCGACGGCGATGACAACGTGACTTCGTACTCGCGCGTTTTTCCCTACTCCGTCAATACCATGGGGCCGCTGACCAGTGGGGTTCTGAGTACCTTTTCATCGGTTTAGTCTTTATTTTTAGTTTTTTGATGTGTAAACATCTTACGCGGCGGGGTGAGAGTACATCTCGGCATATAAAACGGAAATGTGAAGACGAAAATATGTAAACCAATTCTAGCCGCTAGGGCGGTATTATATACAATTTTTCAATTTAAAATCGTTTTAAACGGATATAAAAAAGCATATTTAAAATTAAACGAACCGTCAAAAGTATTATTTTTTAATTATTATATACGTAGTGTATTTGGATCCATAGCACAGCTTATTTTTAATGGACGGTTAAATTTAAAATTAATTTTCGCTTCAAAATGCTCGACCAATTCGTCCGATGCCACGGCTATCGGCTCAAAACAAGTCCGGATTTTAGGATTTTTATACAATTTTGCCTTTTAAAATCGTTTTTAAATGGATTTTAGACGATAAAAATGCATATTATTACTTTAAATTAAACGAACTGTCAAAAGTATTATTCAGATGTCCAGACATTTAAAAGAATATTGAGTCATAGCCCTCTTCTAAAATTTTAAAAAGTTGGTTATTGACTTTCCCAAATCAAAGGGTGCCGCCCCACGATTACTAGGTAAATAAGCTGTGTCCATATGTTGATGTTATTCCTGGTGGCATTAGATTTTGGTGTCGAATTTGTGCAGTGAATTAATCCACTCCGAAGCTGCCAGTAAGTATTATTAAAGAATCCTAATATTATAAATGCGAATGTGTTTGTTTTTATTCTATGAACAAGCTAAAATGCATAGGTAACGGCCATAGCACGTTGAAAAAAACAGTTCTCCTTCGATCACTGAAGTTAAGCAACGTCGGGCGTGGTTATTACACGGATGGGTGACCGCCTGGGAACACAACGTGCTGATGTCGTATTTTGACAACTGATGTCGTTATAGGATATGTTTACACATCAGTCTCGAGTACTAGCAGACTTGCTCATTTTTTTTGCCCATTAGACAAATAATAGTTTTTTGTATTTATATTTACATAATTTTCATGTGAAAACATCTTACGCGGCGGTATTAAGGTAAATCTCGGGAAAATGGACGGAAGTGTGAAAGCGGATGTGACATCATAACCATGCGCAGTCTACTTCAGCGTTTCCTTGTAAAACGTGTTCTTTCTAACGCCAGAATATAGATAACCAATTCAAAATAAGTGGTTGCCTATATTCAGGAGTCACGCGGCCTAAGGTGGTATTAGATTTTCATGTCGATGGTGTCGATATGGGATATGTTAACACATCAGTGTCTCGAGCACTAGCAGACTCGCTTCTTATTTTATTTTTTGTTTCGTGTATATATTATGATAAAAAAAAGTCGCGTGTAACACAATACATGTAAAGAAGTGAACACCGATTTTAAGATTCATTATTATGATTATTTAAACTTCTTTCGTGACATTTACCAAAAAAATTGTAACCAGCAAATTCTAAAGGCGACGTAACTCTGAAAGAGGCGAGGACGTGACAACCCTACAAGGCGAGCGGCGCGTGGCGGCAGAGGGAGTCAAGAAGTTATGTAACAGAGAAAAAAAGATGTTATGTAATTATGATGACTGTACTGGCGAAGCTTCAAGGTGTAAGGTGAAAATATTAGTGGTTGTAATAATATTGGCAAAATAAAACGTGTTAGTAAAAGTGTTGTTTACAGATCCGAAGTCGGAATAGCCTACGTTTTATTTGTTGTGGAGAACGGTGAAAAATGCGATTTCGGCGAGTTGAATCACATTGGCATATTCTTTTCTTCGTGAAGTGGTAACTCTTGTCAGTTGGCGGGAGTTTTTTGCTATCCTTGACAGTGGATTCATTTGACGATTTTTAAGATAGTCACAATAATAAGTGCTTGTGCTAATTAGTGATTATTGTTAGAACTGTAGCGTATTTTAACTGTGTTTACTGGTGTCTAAACATGTTTTTTTTTTCAGTGATTAGCTATGGAGGAAGGCAGAAGTGTCGAGTTAGAGCTCGATTACGAGCTTGAATTGGGCGTCGGTGACCACGGCGAAGGCGAATCGGCGATGGAAGACGAAACAGTCTGTTGAAAACTTGGCAGCTAGTATTCAGCAGATTGTGGCGGCCGAAATGGCAAAGACGACAAAGCAAAAGGCGACCGTTGGTACTGGCGGTACCAAGGGCAAGAGGACAGGCGAAAAATCAGGTGAGACCGTTCCTCAGGCGGTAGTAGAGTATGCTTGTAGCGAAAGGGCGGACTCCGCTTGCAGGTCGGGCTGTATGGGGTCAAGGGTAAGGGCAGGTGGCGGCATTATCGACCCTTTCGATCCTGACAGTCAGGACTGTAACGTAGTCAGGTGGTTGAGCAAAATTGATCAGTTAAGCGATATTCATGAACGGTCGAACTATGAGAAAGCGTATTTTATGCAGGCGAAATTGCAAGGTGCAGCAAGGGGCTGGTCTAATCGTCTCGATAAATATGACCTCTCATGAGAAGACTGGAAGGCGGCTCTTAGGAAGGCATTTTCTAGAGTGCATGACTTTGCTCAGCTGCTCAAGAAGATGATGGCGAGGGTTAAATTGGACGACGAAACCATGACTCATTATTATCATGATAAAATGACGTTGATCGAAAGGTTTGAGCTTTCAGGCACAAAGGCGCCTTCGCGTCTAATTGACAAACTACCTCTCGATCTACAGGCGAATGCGAGGGCATTTGGTTGCTCATCTTCTGGCAACTTGTATACTGGCTTTCTTTCCTCTTTTGACAGATATCGGTGTCCATCAACCGGTATCGTGGAATTGAAGCGGCAAGGAAGTCCAGAATCATACAGTGGCGAAGGCGACGACGACGACTTTGCGGTCTTCTGAGGTGATTTTCAGATTGAGAGAAGCGTTTGGCAAATTTTGGGCACCTAAGGCGTATTGTTTCCAACCACAGGCTAGCGTTTACAAGCAAGGCGTTGGCTGACTTTTTGGTGAGGCGAGGTGTAAAACACCAAGGGCGAATGGTCAGGTTGAAAGGTGCATGCGAGTATGATTGTCGAGGTGCAAATGGCGAATGTTCTGTTGGCAGAAGGCGAGACCTATGGCGATTTGGTGTTATGGCGAATGCATAGATCGATAAGATCTGGTTGATTTACTGGCGAGTTAAATTAATAAGGGCATTAATTGTTGCAGGATGGCCTAATGTAACCAGCAAATTCTAAAGGCGACGTAACTCTGAAATAGGCGAGGACGTGACAACCCTGCAAGGCGAGTGGCGTGTGGCGTGTGGCAGCAGAGGGACTCATGAAGTTACGTAACAGAGAAAAATAGATGTTATGTAATTATGATGACTGTACTGGCAAAGCTTTAAGGTGTAAGGTGAAAATATTAGTGGCTGTAATAAAACATGTTAGTAAAGGTGTTGTTCATAAAATTGTATTTTTGGATATATTTAGGAAAAAGCCAATCCAGGCTAGTGTTACCAGGTCTAAATAAAAAAAAGATATAATAATTCTACAATATAGCTCTTTACAATTTAACACTCGATTAACTAGCTACAATTTGCCTCTATCCGCTATTTATATACCATCTAAAATCTATCACTAATACTCGATACCCAACAAAGCAACATGAAGCAAAGATGGATACTTTCGCTGTAGCTTCCAGAGAATGCAATATCCTACCAAGAAGTAAGGGACAAGCCAGAAGAAAGAAGCTATTTTAGAGTAAAGTATAATATACCTTGTATTAATGAATGTTACATATTAGAAAAATTGAATGTGCTTCCACATAAGAAAATCGATATTTCATAAAACAAAATCGGCAAATTGTGTACAGATAGATATTTTCAAATATACACATTCATGTTCAGTAAACAACAATATTGGTACTATAGGCAAACTAGTAGAAGACAGGATCGTCTTTATACGTAAATAAGTTTGATACATTTCTATATTATGGTTATATAAATAAGAATCAAAAAACTATGTGTAATCAATAAAAGGACAGGACCGTATTTTTGAATAGAATAACTAGTATATATGATTGTAGAAAGAAGTAAGTTCTATAAACTATCTTCCTAGTAAATCTAGAATTAGAATTGAATTTATTTATAAAATTATAATAAGAATAATGAGTAAGCAGATATCAACTTGCATGGGATGGACGCATCCCCTGTTAGCTGAATCTATAGCAATTATTCAAAACAAGCGTTGATTGTCTAACAGGCGCCCGTTAGCCAATCAACGGTACAATATAAAAATTTCAATATTGATATGTAAAATACTAGGAGACAGAACCGTCTTGTGAATAATACAGATAACTGTTGTGGAGTTCTACATACTACTTGATCTTTGAAAATCTAGAATTACAGTTGTAATATTTCTAAGACAATGTATAAAAATATGTTTCTTTTTGTTGTATGTATATACCAAGCACCAGTGGATGTCCATACTAGTCTCTCCAGCAGACTCTCACGTGTGATACCTTCATAAAAGGTTTTAAGGCATGTCAAACATTGCTAGGACATAGACTGCAGTGGAGGCTAGAGGGAGTTACAAAGGATCAGCCTGGATCCAGAAAGTAACAAAACCACTGATGGCATTTTGTATTGTATAGCTATAATATTATATTGTATTATGCGACAGGTTTTTCTCGAATTGAGGTCTTTCTTTTTTTATATAGAGGTCGTGTTAACGTTGGGGACCAACGTTTAGAGGGTGGGGGAACGTGTGAACTACTAAAACGCATAAGCAACTAATTAAATATCACCCTGTCCTAAGTTTGAACTTGAACTTGGAATATGTCATATAAATTAAAAGCAAACTATAAACAACGGGAGCGATTATGAACTTTAAGCGTGGTTTTTTAAAACCTTTCTTCAGAATTGGTTGCACCTGAGTGCATTTCCAGCTAGAAGGAAAACATTCAGTTCTGTATGATAGGGAGAAAAGCCTGAATAGTGGAGCTGTCAATTCAGCAGCACATTTCATCAGCTCTATTGCGGGAGCGCCATCTGGTCATGTGGCCTTGTTAGTGTCTTGGCCTAAGTTTCCCTTTGCGTGGTCAAAATACCAGACCTGGCATCCAGGAATTCACTATAGGGATAATTGGGGTAGCCTTTCCTCGAGGATCTAAGGTAGAATTTGGTGCAAACATTTCGGCAAAAATATTCGCTTTTTCTTTGGCCGTTTCCGCTAATGAATGCTATCATTCAGTTTAATTTTCCCTAACTATTTAAACAGTAAACTTCTGCGATCCTTATGGATAAATCCACTTCTTACACTCTTTTTTCATTTATATATGAATCACATTCAACGAAAATTGTACTTGTTTTTGTTTTAAAAGATGATGTTGGTTAGAATAATATATAATGCAGAGAAATAGTAATTAAAAAAAAAATCAGGTTGGTTAATAAAACGGCTAATAAAACATAACTCCTTTAAAAAATAAATAGTGTTCCTATATTTAAATAAAAAAAGAAAATCATGGCTGTATCAAGCCTATTTTCTAGGTGCAAGTTCACTTCACCACTATGGTCTCTAAAATAATGGGAATCTGAAGTGTGTGAACTTTGAGCAATTTCCCATATCTCTGTCGGAATAATCGTCGACGCGCTTGGATCTGTATGGATCTTGTCAAGCCGATGCCGATGCAGCCATGTGAGACGTTATTTGAGTAACTTTTGTGTTGTTGAACTAGACGAAGGAGTCCTTATAAAGCGATGTTCTAAGTGTTTTGAGTTGTATGTTGAAAGGGTGCGCTCTTGCCCTCACATGTTGTTCCAGATAATAGAGGTCACGGGTCAACTCCGGTTCCCCGCACAACTCTGTTCAGAATGGAATCCACCAGCTTTAGGGTGTGCTTAGGTACGGCACCCCAGATGTATGAGCAATATTCTAAGCACGGTCTTTTTTGCATTTTGTAAAGCAAAAGCAGCTGCTGATATGTATACAGTTTTTTGTTGCGATAGCGCACCAACCTTCTGCGAGGCTGCTTTTGCGATGTTAGCGACGTGGTCATGACAGGACATATTGCTGTTGACCGAGACACCCAGTAGCCCGATTGACGAGAATGAAAGAATGGTCGATACTGTGATAATGATATCAAGGCTCGCCGTATTGGTTTCTTGGTAATGTGTCGGTTTAGGTTTTTGCTGCATTGAACTGGACCAGGTTCAACGTCGCCCCATGAGCAATATTCGAACTTTGTCCAGACTCCAGATCTTGATTAATTTTTGTAATCTGTTCCTGACCGCGGTGATAAGTCTCAGTTGCTGGTAAAGGCTTTCTGATCTATATTGGGAGACAAGGTTACTGCCATCTTTAATACTGCAAACAGGATTATTGATTTGGGCCAGCAGGTCATCAATATAGATGAGGAACAGAGTTGGTGAAAATATTTCGCCCTGAGGAACGCCCGCATTAATGGTAAATGTGTCTGAGATGTGTCCATCAATTGCAACGTGCAGAGATCAGTTCTTAAGGAAACTAGCAAGTCAGCTGCAGGGAGACGCTGGTAGACCGAAGGACGGCGCAGTTTGTTGAGCAATCCGTCATGCCAGACTCTATCAAACATCTTCGACATATCCAACACAATCGCTCCAGATTCTCCGTAGTTTTCAGTTCCTTTACTCTATATATGAATGACATATACCAATATATCTCCTGTCGATCTCTCTTATTATATAGTGTTAATGAACCGCTTTTCCAAAATTGTCGTTTTCTTCGTCGAAGGAGCAGATGTAATATTACTCTCAAATTCGCTTCTACCTATTTAATTTATTACACCAAAAATGCTTGTTATTAAACGTACATCCTAGGACAGGACACTTGACACGTTCTTTCCATCTACACTACACAGGAATATTGACACAGCTGACAGTTGTGCGTGAAAGATAAGTTCTAATTGCTGGAAGGAATATTCTTGTATTGATTGAAGAGTTAATATCGCGATCATAGATAAGGGTTATAGGAGGAATCGCGATAATTGTGTTCTTGAGCAGGAGATATATCTATAATACCAAATTGCCTAAGCCAAAAGACTCAAGAAGAAGAAATTGGCACTAAGCCCAGGGTAACTAGGAATGGCAAGGCCGAAATGGTAACTATACCGAAAAATTGGCATTAAGGGGAACGTAATTAGAAAGGGCAGGGCCGAAATGGTAAATATACCGAGAAATTGGCTTTAAGCCGAACGTAACTAGAAATGGCAGGGGCGAAATGGTAAATACCGAGAAATTGGCATTAAGCCTAACGTAATTTTAGGGACGAGATCCATGCTCACGCAGCGAATCTGTTGAAGGGAACTTAAACTTAAAGACTAACTTTTGTTAAGGGATGAGGTGAGTGCTAAAACTGGCATCTACCTACTGCAAATTTCGGACCTGCGCATTTAGCAGCAGCCCGGTGTTGTCGCTCTAATATTTCCCATCACGCGTGGCCCTCCGCTCGCTTCGCTCGCTCCGGGGGCGCAACCAGGCAAGCCTAACCCGAACTAACCCAGAGCAATACCCAAAATCAAGAAAAAACAAGAAAAACGGACTTTGAAAAATATATGAATTATCACGTACGCATGCGTGAAGGATGAAAATTGCGGTAGCTAGATGCGAATAGTGCTAAGATCGCTGAGCGTATGGAATTAAGTGGGGAGTGGGGTAAGCGCTTGCTGTGATTGGATTCTTCTAGAGGCCATGTTTGAAAGTAAGTCATTCAAGATAATCCGTGACTAGATTATTACGGTGGAAAAGGTGAATTTCGGTTAACAGAGCGGTAGATATCGATTTTTTCGATCGGAAACTGACAGAGGTTTTTATGCGAGTTATATTTTCTCGGAAATTATTTGTCGCGGATTTTGCCGATCTGTCCGTTACGGCGCGCGGCGCGGCGGAGCTCTTTGATAGTTTTTTAACGGTTATAATTTCTACGAAGAATGTATCGTGCTCTAAGCAGTCTAAGCGTATTTTTATGCGTTTTAATATTTTAATTTAAATAAGAGTTAAATAGCATTTTGTTTGACAGTTAAAAGGACAAATAATACAGTCCGGGTTATAAAATATAATTTCACTTGTTATGACTCATTTCACAACAAAAATATTAAATAAAACAAATAAATAAGGATGTAAATTATTGATTTGTAACAAAAGCTAACAGAAATGTTAACAGAAATACCACATCTGAATAAAATATAAAAACATAAATGGCCGTTTTTAATTATCAGAAACGGAATCAAGTAATAATAAAACTTAAGGTCGTGACAAAGGGAAAGGTGCGTGTTTCATTTTAAACTCTTGCCGTCTTGCAATACAGATTGCCCAAATCAAATTATTAGATATTATTAAAAATAACGTTATAGCCTGCTTTTTTCCCAGATACTTGAACCGAAAATGTTTTTCAGAAATACGTAATAATAGAGTACGTTATGATAATTAATAATTAACTATTGAAGGTTCCATCGATACTATTAGGTACGTTATAACAATGTTCTTGCACTTCCATGGTAATCGAGGAGCTCGGGCAAGAGCAGAACTGGAACGGACAAAACGTCATATAAATCACTAGGCAGATATCCGAATATTGCTCGGCCCACGTCTTTGTGTAAAACCTCTTACTTTTCATGGCGCTTTTGAAATTAGGAAATACTTTTTGTTTAAATTCTACAGTATTCGAATAAAGTAGTACATCATAACTTATAAACAGTTTTATTGTCTTTTTAGATACATTTACAACTTATACTAAACCTTATAATACATAACTTAATATAAATACTCTAAATTACAAAAATATAAAAACATAAATTGAAAACTATATAAAAATAAAAATATGTCTATGTACAGCAGTCAGAAAGTAGCATAGATTAATTTTCATATGTCTAGTCTATATTATAATAATTCTAATATCAACAGAAGACCAGAATATGAAATTGATCTAAACATAACTAAAATTTATTGAAAAAATATGACAGGTAAAATCAACATGTCTATACCGTTTGCCAAGATTCCATGTTACCACCTGTAACTTTGTGATAAATTTAAAAAACAATTTCCAATTTCACTAGATTCTGATATTTCTAAAAATAATACAATTTTTCACTTATATAAATCTCCCAGTCATAATTTTCTTTTTAATTAACAACAAAGTTACAGGAGGGGTTATATTGGATCCCAGACATTCGGTATTTATACAAAGCCTATTATTCTTTGCATCAGTTGTGCCCATTTTAACATTTATATACAGGCTCAATTATATTAATATACACAGATCAATTAAATCCGAAAAAGGTTTCCCTTGTATTCGAAGGACCCCCTTTTGTTTGTGCTTTAAAAATGGCGCTTGAGGTGCCATTTTTAAGGAAAGTAAAATGACCGCTCTGTGATGTTATCAATAGCAAGCTTCAGTATTTACCTATTTTAATATTGCTATTAATTTTTGACAGTCCATGTACCCTTCAATTTGAAAACATGAAATATGGCATATTCCATTTAAAATCTTATAGAAAATGCAATTAAATTAAGTATTAAAACATGGATAATTTGTATTGAAACAATCAAAAGGAGTATTATGGCATCGCTATTATTATGACAAGACTTTGAAACATTGAAATCTGTTATTGATAATCTGACAGAGCGGTCATTTAGTTTTCTGAAAAATGGCTTCAGCAGTAAATGTCAACTTGTGATACATCTTTAAAAAGAAAATTTAAAAGACAAAATGAATTTGCAAAAAATATGCCATTTAAAATAAAAAGTTGAGTGCGCTTTCGGTTAAACCAGCAGTGCCCATGGACTTTTGATATTTCCAAAATAATAAAATTTTGCACTTATACTAATATTCCAATTATCAAATTTTTATTTAAATTAGCAACAAAGTTTCAGGAGGGGGTTACATTGTATCCGAGTTACCCGGCATCTGCTTTGCACTGGTTGTGCTCATATACACGCTCACTCTTCTATTAAATCCGGAGATGCATCCCCTTCTGTGCGAGGGACCCTTTTGTTTAAAGAGAAGCTCCTCTAATGGCCAGTTTCAGATACCAAAAAATATTCCATACCGTACACCAGTCTACTGCACTGTTGATCATGGCTCAGTCGCAATTTCAGAACTCCCTGAAGTAGAGTTAGATAAAATTTCTTTGATTTACCTACACTATTCCAACTTTATATCCATATTTAGACATTAGTCATTATCTTACATAGATAAATTACTAATCAGATGGGAGACCAATGAAGAATGCCCAAGGCCAGCGGGTGTGGAGGGAATAGCCAGTAGCAAACGAACAAGTTCGTTCTTAATTAGCATGAATTAATACTGAGGATTTGGCGAATGTTGCATGTGAAAATTATTAGAATTTATACTAGTAGGTATTATTTGATTACTTTGGGGGGGCCGATTTTGACTAGTAACGCCTACTATATTCCTATTTTCGGGATACTGCCCAGCAGTGGTCTGCTTCTGCTGAAGGATCCTTCCTTGCGAACCTAGCATTGCATATACCGACTCAGGCCTTCTGGTTCTGGAAGGAACAGGGTTATTTTCACTACTGTCTGAGCTAGAAGGGGGATTAGTCCTGGTTCCGTAAGGATTTTCTGTGGTAGTATAATTATCTCTTCTTGGCCGCTCACCAGTCGAATAATTTTCCCTAGGTTGTTGTCTGTCAGTGGCCGCATAATTTTCAGGTCGGTTAGAGCTAGTACCTGGAGTTACACCTCTTACTCCGTAGATCTGATCGGTCCTTTGTTGCAACTGGTTATGTACATTTTGATTCTGAAGATGGTTCTGTTGATTCAAACGCATTGGGTAAAGGGATTGGGCTGGAACTAAAGGTCCTGGTTTGGGCAGCAACTCTCTGTTGATGGCTGTGTTAGACTTTGTATATACAGATTGAGATCTATTTAAATTGGCTCTTGTTAGTGGCGGGCTCCTACAAAGCGACTTGGTTCCACCGTAAATAGATTCCACCCTTTCAAGTCTTGCAGGTGGCGCAGAAAATAAGCTGGGACAATAATTGGCTCTGGCATCAATCCCAGTTGTGGATCTGTAAGTATTATACGTAGATCCGTGAAATTTTAGAGGTTGAGGCTTTTCCAAATCGTCGTAATTCAAATCGTCATCTGATGGAATGCTTGATGTTTCCTCATCATGTTGTTTTTTAGGCTTCTTCACTCTATTGGGATTGAAGAAATACTCATAACTTAATCCAGAGGCTAATCCACCGAGAAGAGATCCCAGCCAGTAGATCCAATGAGCGTCCCATTTATTCAGGACAGCTGCTGGACCGATGGCTCGTGCTGGATTCAAGAAGGGCATCTAGAACAAAAGAAGGTTAATTAAGTTTTACTAAGTCACGAATTAATTAATTTTAAATATTAAGTTAATGGAAATATTTAGTTAATTGTTACGCTTTGTGTCGAGTTAGATCGGAGATTTAATAGAGTAGATCCCAGTGCCCTGCAGGTGCCGGCCGGTCCGTCCGTCGGGCCAAACTTTTGTATTTTAAATCGAGCCGGACCGGGCCGGGTCGGCGTAAGTCACTGAAATGCGGAAGGCAATCTTTCAGTTCCTATGACTTCAAAGAATATTTTTTAACTAAAAGTATGATCACAATTTTATTCCCAGGGTTGTCAATTATTCAATGCTATATTGTATTATACTATATTTCGATGCAAAATACTATAATATACCCTTGTAAACACTAATATAGGACGCAAAAATACTATACTTATAATTTATTATCGATATCAATATATGTAGGTAGGAGTAAATTTTTGAACGCTATCTATTCCGGTCCGTAAAGAAACGATAACGATATTGCACACAATAAAATACGATACATTTTAACGGTTGCACGGCAGGGCACAAATAGATCATAAGTATATCACGTAAGTCGGCATGCTTTTTGAGGTTAGGAGCATATTTCTAGGATGTACGATTTCCGACATTTCAGGTAGATAATCCTCATTTCAAGGGGTGTCCTTCAAATACCTCTCTGCAAAACATCGTTATCCAATATCCTTTATATATCAAAGACAACTAGCCTCCAAGGATATAAATATAAATGTATATTATTTTAATATATTCCTTATCACAGCATTTCTGAAGTTCTTTTAATTCCATTCGTGCGCTATAATTGAAACTATTATAAGCACCCCTTAAAATTTTATGCAGGCACAATAATTGTTTTGCCTCTACGCTCATGATATTATGTACGTTTTACCCTGTGCGCCGCTGCCTTGAATTATATATCACTGAAGTGTCGCTTATTCAGTTTTTAGCTAATTTGTATGTATCGGTTCTTATTTGCTTGGGTTATAGTGTTGTAAATATTTTTTACGTGTACTGTCTTTTTTTATTTAATAATATGAGGTATTAGAATCAAGTAGTTAAGCTAAAAAAAGATATTTGTAAACAAAATAATTTAAAAAAAATCTACCTCAGAAAACCTATTTCTTAAGGTAATAGGAGATTATGTACTACAGTTGATGAAGCCCTAGGTGAAACAAGCCATGAAAGATGTGCCTAATAGTATGCAATCGATATACTTGCTCCATGCTTCGGCACTAAGGACTGCCCTATAGTTAATGGTGGTTGAAAATAAAACTAGGATAACAGAGGATAGGCTTGTGTGGCTACCGTTTTTGCCCTCCATGGAGAAAAACTAACCAAAGATAAAGCATTACGTTTATTACACGAGTATGTTGAAAATGACAAAATTATAACTCGTTGGAAGGACAAGCCTCCAGAAACAGAGTGGTTTTTAAACAGATACAAGCATCCAGATCTAAGTATGTGTAAGGGTGAAGGTAAAGCCAACCGAAGAGTAAGAGGAACAGATTCTTTTGTAGTGGAAAAGTTTTATAAAGTTATTGAAACGTTACATATAGAAAAAATATACAAGATAGAAAATACATTTTCAATTGCATTGAAACTTCATTTTCTAATGACATGGGAAGGAAGTGAAAATAGAGCTTTAGAAAGACAAAAAGAGAATATCAAAAAACATAACATGAAACGGCAACAGTGTTGGAAGGAGATTGTACAAAAATGTCACTTTTCATAATTTTTAATGGAAAGCTTGATTGGAACACATATAAACCAGAAGACAAATATCCATGGACTATTTACATGGCACAAGAACGAGGACGGGTGGAAATTTCTCCATTTCGCAATTAATTTTCGCAAGCTTTTTTAAAAAATATCCCATCAATAGAAAAAGGGAAGGGAAAAATGTCATCTTGTTTTTTGATGGTGTTGTATTTCACTTTCACTACCGAATTATGCAGGCAGCGATAAGAAATGGCTTCATTTTAGTAAAGCTTCTATCTCCAACCCCTAGATGACATTTTTAAAACAATGACCGAATTAAATTAATGCTTGGCTGGAGCAGACAAAATCCAGATTTACAATTGCTCAAAATTGAAGTTTGTAAGTGCATAAAGATACTATGGAAAGTCCCACTTCAAAAAACTTGCCTTCAGAATGTATCTTTACAGGTTTATGTCCAGTCGACATTAAAACGTTTTCTCGAGAAGCATATTTATGACCCTATTAAATTGCACCGTTTATCATTTTAAAATTTTAATGGAAAGTTCAAGATGTGATCAAATTGACAATGGGCTTCCACAAGATCCCTTTGATGATGTTTCAGTGCACTACCATACTAGTGTTGAGAGAGAAGCCATATCAGAAAACTATGGATTTGACTTTGATTCTAGTGAATAATTTCCACTTATATAGCGAAAATTCAAACTTGAAGAATTAGCAAAGAAGTCCCTCCTAGTAGGATATCTATCTCGCTGTGTATGTTTCCACTGAAACCTTCCACGTCCATTTCTGCCTCAACCTTAATTGCCAACACATCAAGTCTCTCGCCTCTTTATTCGCAGCAAACTAAGTAATAAATCTAGAAAAGACTACTTGTATGGGGAAAGTGTCACAAAAAAATCATGTCAAGAAGGAGAGGTACTTACTTACATCTCCAGAAGTGACTGAAAGATGAAATCTCTAGTAGAAGAAAAAAAATGCAAGAAATTAATAGTTAATAAAGTTACAAGTGGTGAAAATGGCAAAATGAAAACAATACAAATAATTAGCGAGTCGCCATCCTAGTGTGTGAATGAATAGAGTCTGAGGAGAGTGACAATAATATTACTATTTCTGATGTAGAAGATGATAACCGCCACCTTCAATGCAAAGTCAAGTAGAATGAAAAATCTTACTATTTAATAGGATATAACCTACCATCCTATTTAATGCGTATTGTTATAAAAAAAGCAAGGCAATAGATTAAATTCAGATAGATGATCTCAAATACCTACCCGTGAAAGTATTCATAATGTGGATAATGCCTACGTATTTGACGGGCTAGTTAAATTCATTGGAAATGGATCGTTCACAATAGGTCAAAGTAATAAGTACTTTAAAAGTAAGAAAAAATATTTTCCTTCTTAAAAAACTATAAATATTATTATTAGGTATCTTAATATTATGCATTGCATTTTTCAAATATATCACATATTTTTCCTTCATTAGAATTGTTTTATCATTATATAACGTCCATCACAAGTCTTTGACAGCTGAGCTTAGAGAAAATGAAAATATTGTCCCAATTCATAATACCACGATTGAGTCGATTTTTAAAGTGGCTAATTTTTGTTGAGTTTATAGTCACTATATGATTCCATATCTGTACACACTCGGTTGGAGATCAAGTTTCGACGAAGTAGTTTGGCGTATCTTTACTTGCACCTCGTGGTTTTCGGAGAATTAAAAGATGTGCAGATCACACGTAATGACCACTAATTATTTTGAATGCTTCAATCAGTTCACCACGAAGCCTTCCTTGGTATAATCTTGGTATCCTCAGCCTCTCAAATCTCTGTTAGTAAGAGAAATCACGCAAGGCTACTGAAAGTTCAGTCACTTTTCGCTGAACTCTTTCCAGGACATGAATGTCTTTAAGGTAATATGGGCTCTACATACAATGAACATATTCCAGTATTGGTCTTATGTAGGACTTATGTATATAGCTTGAGGATCATGTCGGAAGCCAGAAGTTAAAAAGCTCTCAAAGCTCTGCCTATGAGACCTATTGAGCTTTTTTAAATAATATTATTTATGCGTGTTTCCCATTTAAGGTTTTCCGATATGATAGTCCCCAAGTCCTTTTGTTCTTCCACCACGGTGATCTTAGTGGTCCCATTAAGAGGCATTTGCTATATTAAGATCCAATATTGAGTGACTTCAATGCCGTGATGGATATCATCAGATTGAGTGAAGGAATTACGGTAGCAGTTTGTGGCATCTTCAAATATGTAGATGCTAGTCCTGAGGTTGTATGGCAGATTGCTGATATAAACCAGAAATAGTAAAGGTCCCACCACTAACTCTGAGGAACTCCTCACAGCACGTCATAAGCCTGAGAAAGAGCTGTACGTATTCTGACACGGAACTATCTTCCCCAACATTTTTCCTCGTATTCTATAATGGAGTTCGTTGCCTCGTATTCTACATGGAATCGTGTGAGTGGTACTTTATCAAAAGTCTTCTCAAAATCCAAATAAAATACGTTAATTAGACCACCATTATTATTGGCCAGCGTACAATCCTGTAGTCTTGCCTAAATTAAGACATTGCATATGTTGATTGTCCGGGATACTTTTATTTTGTGGCATGACATTTTTAAAGTTTACAGACTTTTAGAATTTTAACATTTTCATTGGTTTGTCGGAGATTTTCAGAAATTTGAAGACCCTTACTAGGTGTCTTAAAGATCCCCGATATATTTTTAAAATATGATGTATTTGCATATGCGTACACTGAAAATGTTTACCATATATATGAGGTGTAATAAGAGAGAAACTTTAAGTTCAAAAGGAAAATAATACATGTGGGGTATTTGAGGGTATTTCCTTAAAATGAATTGAAAAACAGTATTCTAACACACTAAGCGCATTGTCAAAGAAACAGAGTATTAAGTATACTTACAAAAACAAAAGAGCAGGCACAGTAAGTAGCTCCTATCGTAATCGAGCCAGTTCCAATCCATTTCCGGTAAGTGTCCATCGATACGAAATACGAAAACACTACCAAGAATGTTAACGTAAACTCAATTCCAACACGTTCCAAGGAAGTGAAGATGTTAGCTGACAGCAAATTTTCTTGATAGTCATGGTACCCAGGTCTGAAAAATAAATATACTACTTTAATTTATTTTCTATAAGGTACAATAGCGTAGTACGCCTGGAAAGTACCCGGCAAATACAAAATGTCTCTATAACTTACAAAATAATATATTTTTATTAACTGAATTATATTTAAGAACGAAAAATCTGTACTATTTGCTAATATAATGCTCATTGAGATCAATACATTTTCTTAGACGAACGGGAATCATGCTTATATTTTGCAGTTATAGTCTACGCTATTAGATATTAGCATGCGTGATGTCATTTTTCTAGCTCAATATGGAAAAACTCCTGTTTGTTATCTCCCAATTGAAAACTGCTGCATTTCCAAAATACTTTCCACTATGACACCTTACGAAAATCGAAAAAATATGGCATTCTATGATGGTATATGGCCACAATTAACTCATACTAGAAAGTAAGGTAAGAACTTCTTTTCTTCACTGCTTGTTATTTTTTCACAGGTTGGTTGGCACTGATATTAGTAAAATTTGTGTATACTAAAGCCCCACCGTAGCAAAGTATGTGACACCGTTTTGATAGAGATCACAAGATGACTGCGCAAATGCTAACAATTTTCAAAATAGAAAAATAGTATAAACGACACGTTTTAGAAGACATGTAAAGCACTCGCACGTTAGTTTGGGTTTTGTCCTAATTTTGCGCGCACTCGAAATTATATGGTCTCCGAAAAGTAGTAACTTAATGTGCTATTTTGTTGCACTTTTTATTATCTACAAGTATTTTAACTGAGGCGCGGTTTTGTATGCAATGTTAGATAATTTCAGCGATTTATGCTGATGTGTATAAGCAGATAATGTTCTACAAACACTTTCGGTACTGCTTGTCGAAAGTTTATCCATATTAGTCATATCTGTGTTACTGATAGTTATAAAAGGGTTATGTTATAAACACTTTTGACTCCAAATCTATTTTATAACAAACTGTAACTCTATAATCTTATTTTCTCAGTTCCTTTTAATGTCTTGACAAAACAAATGTTCCAAATAAAGATCTGTTTTTATAAGGCGGTGGTTTTAAAGATATGCCAGCCACATGTGAATGAAAACTAAATAGCGCCGTTCCAGTATTGTTGACTCCTTATGGTACGCAGCTGCAATTTAACTGACATCATTAAAATATTTTTGATCGCCAAAGCAAAACATATTCCTTTAGGACTGTTTGATACTCTTAGAGGTTTATTGATATTTTAAGAAAGATTTCAAATGCCATGATTATTTTACATGTAGCATTTAATCTGGCATATATAAAACGATTAATTAGTGATTGTAATCTGGCAAAACATTATTAACAAGGGCTTTTGGAGTAACAAGCTAAATTTAGATCCCATAATGTAGTAGTTAGTTAGTATGTATTATTGTCGTTAAAAAAATTAAAACATATTCAATACTATGCTGTGACTCGTACACTGACCATTACTCTGCATGAATTAAAAAACGTTTCGCACTTGCAGTAACTTTGTATGATCCCCTCAATGACAACACACAATTACACCCCAAATCAGATTGATCGGGGGCAAATGCGGTGGTAAAAAGTGAATTAAAAATGTGATCGGGGTTGAAAAGTTTCAATGGCCGTATCATAATCGAACAAGTGCACTTTAATGATTTTAAGGGCTTGCCCTGCATGTGTATCGTAATAGTTTTCAGGAGGGAAAGAAGATGTGTTTACATTCACATGGTTACATTTTAGTGATGATTTTCCGATGAGTTAGCAATCTTTTCATTTTACATATAAAATTTACCTCATTTTCTTTTACATACGTAGAGATATGGATGTTTTTACGTTTATTTTCCAAAATATTTATCGCTAACTTCAACGCACTTATTCCTTCAACCGAATACCTATTTTTCGATTACAAAATTCTTCGAAAGAATACTTTTTTTAATGATTAATTATTCTAAGACGATTTTTTTTTATTTTATAGAATTATCTCCAGTTAGTATAAGTATAGTTTTTAGTACTTATTAGTTATGGTTACGTGTATGTTGGTGAAAATAAAACCTTATTTTTATGAGTTATTAACTTTTGGACAGTTTAGGTTAAAGTTGGTTAGTGGGTGTTAATTTAAGGTGGTATGAATCAGGCTCGTAAGGCACAGTTGCGATTTTTATAAATTATTAATTTTTGATGAGTTTAGAGTTGTGTTGATTAGTTTGAGCTCGTGTGGTTTGGTAAACAAAGCCTAACTTCCGCTATGTGTTTTATTTTTTGCCAACCAAGACTAAGCGACTTTAATCCAAACTAGCCTAAATTACTTTTATAACGCAAAAGTGTTCAAATTATTCCTTTCTACAGCAAAATGATTCGACGGCAATTCGTTTCGAATTATTATCAATGAAATAAATTTTTTTTAATAAGAAGATGATTTTTTGTTTTATCTCGAATTATTTTTAGTTAATTCGATTTAGTTTTAGTTTCTTTGCGTTAATTTTGGTTAGTATTTGTTGGTGCAGATCAAGCAACAACACCTCTACAAAAGGACTAAGTGCTCAAAAGATTTTTAGCTCGTGACGTCGTGCATATGTAGGCCTTTGCTATTTAAAGCAAAGGTGTAGAAGGAGGGGTTACGGGTGGAAGGGTAATCGCGATCGATGCACAATTGGTTGCAACGTTACCAGACTACTACGATTGTAGCGAATATTAGGATTCTCGTATAAAAAGAATGTATCCCTTACATTACAATTTCTCCAATATTGTAAAAAACATATTTCCATAAGATGTTTCCTTTTCTTATAATGTGGTATTTCGTACTTTATTTATTTAATTATCTAGTACTACTACCTTGTTCGTGCAGTTTTCTGAACTAATACAGTGTACTCTTCATAATCTGCCGCTCGATGTTCAGCGATGCCGGATAATTGGTGGACCCCGTCGCCGCCGCTCTGCGCTGTATAGAAATTCTCGGAACGGGACCAAATAAATAAGTACGTTTTAAATTTCGTGCATTATTACTAACCATCTCACTAAATACGTACATATGTATAAGATACATTATTCATATTATGTATCTATACCTATAAAATATAGACAGACACCTTGCTTTTACATACGTATTTAAAATCATACATATACTCGCCGGATAATTTGCTGATCTCAATAATTGGCAGTTCCACTGGTCCGAACCAAAGTGTAGAGAATTAAAAATAATTCACTTCTGTAAAATTTGTCCCAACACCCACCAATTATCGTCTACTGTACTTTCCTTATAGAGCCGGCAAAAGCGCAAACAAGACAAGCGATTATTTCCTGAATTTACTGTAATGTAAAGGAATATATGCTTATTCCGCTCCACTAAAACTTCGGATCATTTGCAAATGATTCTCAGTATTCGATATTTGAGTCGCCAGTCACATCTATTCACGAATGGATTTATTTTGTGCAAGTATCGATTTTAGAAGCACTAGTACGCCATTTTGTATCTACCATTTGTGCCTTTATTTCATTATAGATTACTATATTTAATATTTAAGTTGCCAGTGACATCTATTCACGAATGGGTTTGTTTCGTGTGGTTAGCACCTCTAGGAAGCGCAGTACGCTATTTTATACCTACAATTCATAAATTTAATTTACTATAGATTGCTATATTTAATATTGGGTATTTCTATAGCTTGGTGCGTGATTTATGATAGTAATCACATGATATAAATTAGCCAATAATACAGCGGCAAGCATAATTTGTCGAACGTCTTAAATTTTGAAAGCGAGGTCGTTTATCTTGTGTCGAGATGCTTGACGGGTGAGTTCTGATTTTTATTCTTGAAATATTTAATTCATCTTCCAGTATATTTAACTAATTCTTTCATTTTTAAATACATAACTAATATTTGTTTATGATTTGTTTAGTCTTATTCGACTAAAGCAAGAATTTAGCATTGTTATATTCCATTTTTTATTAGATTATATCTTCATTAATTTTTAAATATTGTCGTGACCGTTGGGTAAGAATACCGATTTATTGGTGAATATTTGCGTCTCTCATTAATCAAATTCATGTAATTTGAAAGAGGCTTAGTCCAAATTTACGAAGAACGTAATTATTTCATCGTTTAGTGGTCACGCACATTATTACGTATTTCCATTCAAATTGAACAGTATTATTTGGGTGAATTCTCGGAGTAAATTCTATATATTCCTGCAAAGGTAGTAAATTGAATTTTCAGTTGAATTTCTCCGAATTTTCCCTCATAGTACTGCTGGTTTTAATATATATTTTTTTCTTTTCAGGCTTATTTAATTAAATTTTCACTTTATTTGTTACATCAAGTATATAATTATTAGCACTCGCCCTGTCTCGTCTCAACACTGATGTACCGACATTCTTTGCATTTATGAGAGGTTAATCTCACATATGTAAAATTATCTGTTTTTTTTTATCTTTTATCTAAGTTTCTATGTCGATGCGAGATAGTGATTATCTTATCTTTATCGTTAATTAAATTGAGGCGCAATTACGCTCAATTATCGTTTATGTGCCAAGGGCCGAAATAAAAAAGTAATAGCAATTACTTATTTTGAGTTACAAGACTCGTTATTAGAGGTTGTACCTCTATTTTTCTATTTATTATCAAATTCAAGTTATCTTTGATTTAGATTTACCGAGAGTCACTGTTTTGGAACTTTATACCACTAATTTCTTTTGAATTTTAAATTTCAGTCATTTTTTCTTTTGAATTCCATGTTTTAAAGTAAAGAAAAGGATATCTTGAGTAACAGTAGTTATCTATAATTTTTGCTCAACTTAACATTGTAATTCAAGTTCTGATTATATCTGCTTTAACCAGTACATTTTCAAATTGTTGATTGCATCCTCATGTGTTTAATGGTGTCACAGATGTTCACATGATATTTACGTGAATATTATTTAATTAGCTGTATACATTGGTCTAAGACTTGTTTATTTCTCTTCACATGTTGTAAATCTACCTGACTGCACAACTGAGCAAGCAAACACGTCGCTGTACCAGACCTGTAGAGGGAGCCGACACTTGGAGAACCAATAAGTCCTCGATTAACCCAATTGACACTAACTTGGGAACAGGCAGAAGTGGTTCTAGTAGAGGTCCCAATACGATCGCATGGTTACAGAATAAATGGACAAGCTAAGTATTAGCCAATCAGAAGATAAACATATTGTAAAGACCAGTAATAATGCTTTATTCATTCTTTTTTTTAATCTGTCACAATTAACTTTAATTTTCATTACTAAGTCAAATTTATTCAAAAGTTTTATTTCAAATAATTCCATCAATTATATTTGACATTTGATTATATAGATTAACTCCATTTCAAATTTCATCAATCGTATTCGTAATTTAACTGTATAATTAATATATTGTTGTTTTGAAATTTATTTCTTTAATTTATTGTAAGATAGAGGTCTGTGAGACACGAATTATAAGAGCAAATTTCTGATATTCTTATCTTTATATTTATCTATATCTAAGTATTCATATTCAGTTCGCATTGTCTCTAGGAATTCTGGCGCCCACAATACACAAAAAAATCTCTGCTAATAAAAGAACGTCGACCGACCCCCTAAGAAAAATAAAAACGAGTCTCATGGCTTTAAACAACTAGCATTTCGTTATACATTGACGCCCAACTGACCAATTTCATTACAAAATGGCGCACAATGCCATACTTAATTAAA
>JAEQML010059018.1:0-29233 GCA_016904865.1 Pissodes strobi
CCCGTATAAGCGTGTGAAAAATATGCTTTGCACACGCCGTATGTAAATTATACTTTTCACACGATGTTTGAAATTTCCAGTTTTCAAGAGCAGTTGTTCGTGCGTTTTTGTCTATTTTCAGGGCAGTCGTAGAAAAAATATGTTTAAAAACATTACACGTATTAGTACACATTAGATCATAGTACATCAAATCGTACCTCTTTAGTCACTGGGGTGCCATAGTGCATTTTAATCATAAAATGTGGCATTTTGGCACAATTGTACAACTAGGACCAACACTGACTATTAGCAGCAATTTCAAACGGTTCCAACCATCCGGGGTTTGCGCATAGCGACATAAGCGCCGCTTATATCGTTATTCGTTATGGGCAAACTCCGGATGGTTTGAAACCGTTTGAAATCGCTGCTAGAATAAACCTAATGTAAATAGGAGTATTTTCATATATGTATTTCCCTTATTCATTATTCATGTGATGCTAACGCCATTCTTTTTATAACGTTACGATCTCGTATTATTGGCACAGTTTCTTCGATCAAGCCCCTTTATACATATGGCAACGTCGCTGTAGCGACTTTAAGGACGTTTGACAGAATATATTTCCCATTTGCCCGAAGTGGAAGTACGCAATACGCATACGCATACTTGAACGAACCCCCTGAAAAGAAATGTCAACAAAAAAATCTAATTTACTAATTTTTTAACAAAAACTTGCGAATTCTACTTATATTTTCGTGTAATGTTAATTTTGCTTCACTAATCGCTATATTATGGTAAGCATTTCCTCTAAATTCCCCTAGAAAATTATTAATTAAACGATTTACAAAAATATAACCTAAAATTTATTAGCCTTCACCCTCTTTTTTGAACACTTGGGGATTAAATAGCCCGATTCTGTTCTAGGACTTGTACGAAAATGGTTCTTTGATGGCAGTGGAAAATCTTTTTGAGGAATTTTTTAATCCATATACAAACAATTCGAGAAAACATGAAATCGAAGTGCAGTTGTCTGCGATTAAGGCAGTTCCACAAT
Organism: Pissodes strobi; assembly: GCA_016904865.1. Taxonomy (NCBI): domain Eukaryota; kingdom Metazoa; phylum Arthropoda; class Insecta; order Coleoptera; family Curculionidae; genus Pissodes; species Pissodes strobi. The sequence continues at coordinate 1,032 of JAEQML010059018.1, forward strand.
TGGGGAAGTTGTGCCTCTATTTCATTACGCATACGTCTAGTCATTATGTGACCATGTTTGCATTGCAAACATTGGAGGTAGGTATTTAGTTCAGTTGTTGAATGGGCTTCGAGAGGTCTCATAATAAATGAGTTTTGTCTAAAGAAATACATATATGCATGCTCGAAAAGAAATGTCAACCAAAAATCTATTTACTAATTTTTTAATAAAGACTTGCAATTTCTGCTTATACTTTTTATATAATTTTGCTTCACTATATTATGGTAAGCATAACTTAATTAAATTTCCCTACAAAATTGTTAATTACAAAAATATAACCTAATATGTTTTACTCTTCATACTCTTTATTTGGGTTAGTAGTGGGGCAGTAGGTATTTAGTTCAGTTGTTAAATCAGGAACGAGAGGCTCCCAAGTGTGTTGTGTCAAATACTATTTTAAATGCTGAAAAAAATCTTTTCAGTCTGTGATACACCAACAGTGGTCTAAAACTGAGTGGGCTATACAAGAAGAAATTAAATTAGTACTTCAATCTAATTTGATATTTAAAAGCAACAATCTTCCCCATTTTTTAAGGAACAAATATGCAAAACTTTTGGTAGATATTGGCAAAGTTGACTGGCCAAATCGTTATCCAAATTTCTTTGACAATATACTGGAGGTAAGTACATAATACCTCCCATGTTTTGTAGATTATTGTGCTTACAATGTAGTTGTTAAAGAAAGAAATTTGTTGGCAAATTAATACTGGATTTTAATTTAATTATTTATAGTTACTGAAGTCTGAAGATTCCAACCAATTGACGGGATTGATATTATTAAAAACAGTGTGTGAAGAATTTATGGGTTTGAATGCAACTTTTGAAAGTCTCAACCGTAAGAAGGAGGTTACAAGACTGCTACATAGCTACATTCCTGTAGTTTTCGAGCTGCTTACTAATATTTTAGAGAATGTCAGTGAGTATTTTTTAAGTAAGCTTTTCTTGCTTTACTTTGTAAATGTTGATTGTTCCATTGCTTTAACTTTGAATAACATTTTACTTATGTTTAACTAATCATTTTATTTAGGTTTATTGACTAAATAATTTAAATTTAAAATTAGGATGGTTTTAATATTAGTAATTACTCTGTAGGTATATAAAAGTAAGTATACAGTCATACAGTCTGTGAGCATCCAATATAAACTAGCAAATTCATGAAATAATTTCGTAGGTACAAAATCCAAACACACTGCCACCGCGACACCGCCCCCTTCTCCCACGCATCACCCTACTATCCAGGCCCCTCTGGCTACTCAGATCTCATCTGCGGAGTTTCGCCCCGACGTGAAAGCCTTAGGTCAGGAAGCGCTCGCTACCATTCAGTTCCTGTTTTCCTGGGTGTCAGTTGAACAGGTGCCTAGGAAATTGGTCAGAGCCATATTTAGTTTTACAAATTTTTCAACCTACTCTCAGGTAATTTTATGACAGGCATACCTTTAGAGACTGCTAGTTTGGGTTGAATTCAATTTAAATTTTCAGGATGACGATGACCTGTGTGTCTGTGCCATATCGACAATAAACGAAATTTTTTACCGAAAATGCTCTCCGCCGGGCACGGAAGCCTTCTTCAAGGAGATCTACAATCATGTGGTGGAGTTGCTACGAAACATCACCTGTTCATCTAGCTACAGGATAGAAAGCACAGACGAATTGTAAGAACCTTTGTAGTTTTATTAAGTAGTAGTTCTCTATTGTGTGCTTTTAACGATTTTCTAGATATATTCTATAGAGTTGTGGAGGATTCATGTTTGTGAGGCAAATTTTTTACCTTTTTCTCAACCAGAGTCTTATTGAATTTTTTTATATAGGATTGCTTCAATCATAACCCCAGTGTGAAAATTTCACAAGTGCTAATTAAGTGGGTCACTTATCAGTTATTTTCATGTTTTTTTTTAGGTTCGTCAGCTTTGTTAGGGTTAACAAAGCTGACGAACCGAAAAAAACTTGAAAATACTTGATGTTTTGAGGAACAAATCTGTCAGATATATTCCTATATAGAATATTTCATTAAGACTCTGGTGGAGAAAAAGATGAAAAATTTACAAATTTTGTTGGCAAATAAAATATGTTATTATACCTTGAGACGGAAATAATAGTCAGTGACGTCAGTCACTCGTTCGAAAACAGACCAACGTGAGCGGCTTAAAGTAAAATTTAATATTTAACAATAAATCTGGTATGAAATGCTCGCAAAATGCCGCTTATTCTAAATGCGGACACAGAGTTCCGGCACAAAACGTGCACCGCTGCCAAATTCATTGTGGCCAGTATACGCGCGTTACGCGGAGCATTTGAAGCAGCTGTACTTTAACAGAGGTTCGCGATCGACGGTCGTAAATATACTGATATTTTACGACCGTCGGGCGGAGGTCGCAACGTTGCAACAGTAAACGAGCATGTACCCTGTGAGAGATCTGTTGCATAGTCGCGCTTGCGGGTTTAGGTTATCGTTTTGTTTTAACATTGAAAATGTTTCTGTTTTCCTAAATAGGGCCTCAAATCGTGAAAAAATGCATGCTACATTTGCCACATTCATGACGTCGTACCTGTGAGAGATCGTGTTAGCTTGTTTATTTAAACTAAAATTGATTGTAACGTATCGGAATCAGTTCTAATTACTAAAATAAATTGGAACTAACTGAAACTAACCGAAAGTGTATTGAACGACTATCCAAAACTAATGAAAAGCACCAAAACGGGCTAAAACGTATCGAAATAGATTTAAAATATTGAAGTAAGTTAAAACTAACCCAAATTAACCGAATTTTAGTGACTAACCAAAACTAACCAAAAACATTAAAATTGCTTATAACGTATCGGAACCGGTTCAAATTACTAAAATAAATTGGAACTAATTGGAAGTAACCGAAAAACGATTGAAAATGTCCAAAAATAACTAAAAGCACCAAAACGGGCTAAAACATATCGAAATAGATTAAAAAGATTGAAGTAAGTTAAAACTTACCCAAATTAACCGAATTTAGGTGACTAACCAAAAGCATTATAATTGCTTATGATATCGAAAGGTGATTGAATGTCTAATCAAAACTAACCAAAAGTAACTAAGAGCACCAAAACGGGTAAAACATATCGAAATAGATTAAAAATATTGAAGTAAGTTAAAATTAACCCAAATTAACCGAATTTTGGCGACTAATTAAAACTAACCAACCCATTAAAATTGCTTATAACGTACCGGAACCGGTTCAAATGGCTAAGATATATTAAAACTAACTGAACTTTACTGAGACTTGACTGAACAATAGTAGGTAACTAAAAGCATCAAAACGGGCTAAAACGCATCGAAATAGATTTAAAATATTGAACTAAGTTAAAACTAACTTAAATTAACCGAATTTTGGTGACTAACCAAAAACCCTAAAATTGGTTATAGTGTAACGGAACTGGTTCAAATGATTAAAATAAATTAAAATTAACTGAAATTAACCGAAAGTTGATTGAACGACTAACCAAAATGGACCAAAAGTAACCAAAGGCATCAAAAGGGGCTAAAACAAGTTGAAACTAACAACTAACCGAATTTTGGCGACTAACTAAAGTTAACCAAAAACATCAAAATTGGATATGACGTATCGAATCCGGTTCAAATGACTAAAATAAATTAAAACTAACTAAACTTAACCAAAAGATGTTGAACCAAAACTAATCAAGAGTAACCAAAATGGACTAAGACGTATAGGAACAATTAAGAATAAAATAAGTAACTAACCCAAATTAACCGAATTTTTGCGACGACCTACATTATTAACCAAAAACGTTTAAATTGTTTTAACGTATCGGAACCGGTTCAAATGGCTCAAATAAATTGAAAGTTACTGAAAGTAACCGAAAATTGATTGAATAACCAACCAAAGCTAACCAAAAGTAACTAAAAGCACCAAAACGGGCTAAAACGTATCTAAAAAATTAAAAATATTGAAGTAATATGAAACTAATTCAAATTAACCTTATTTTGGTGACTAACCAAAAACACTAAAATTGGTTATAACGTTTTGGACCCGGTTCAAATTAAATAAATTATAACTAACTGAAATTAGCCAAAAGTGAACGACTAACCAAAAGTAACCAAAAGCACCAAAATGGGCTAAAACATATCAGAACGGATTAAAAATATTAAGCTTATAAGGTGAAATGAACCTGAATTAACCGAATTTTACCGACTAACTAAAATTAACCATAACGTATCGGAACCGGTTCAAATTACTAAAATAATTTAAAACTAACTAAAGCTAACCGAAAGCTGATTGAATGACTAACGAAAACTAATCACAAGTAACCAAAAGCACCAAAACGGGCTAAACCGTATCGGAATAGATTGCAAAAATTAAAGTAAGTTAAAACTAATCAAAACGAAAAGATTAAATTTGATTATAACGTATCGGAATCAGTTCAAATGACTAAAAAAAAATTGAGCGAGTCTGGTAGTAGTCGAGACACTGATGTGTAAACATATCCTCTAACGACATCGGTTGTAAAAAAACGACAGCAGCACGTTGTGTTCCCGAGCGGTCACCCATCCAAGCACTATCCCCGCCCGTCGTTGCTTAACTTCGTGATCGGACGAGAACTGGCATTTTTAACATGCTATGGCCATTGTTGCGTTTTACCTTGGTCATAGGATAAAAATTAGGTTTAATAACCAAGTTTAAAATAATAAAAAATCAACGCGAACGAAGCCTCGGATAAAAGCTAAAAGTGTCCTATGTTCTTTACTATACTCTTGAAAATATTTGTACAAAATTTCATGATGATCGGAACAGTTTATGCGTGAAAGCTTAAGAAACAAACAAACACATTCGCATCTGTAATATTAGTTAGAATTATTTTATAATACTTACTGGCAGCTTCGGAGTGGATTAATTCACTGCACAAATTCGACACGATAAACTAATGCCATCAGGAATAACATCAATATATGGACACAGCTTATTTACCTAGTAATCGTGGGCCGACATCCTTAGATTTGGGAAAGTCAATAACCAAATTTTGCAAATTTTAGAAGAGGGCTATGACTCAATATTGTTTTAAACGTCTGGGCATCTGAATAATACTTTTGACAGTTCGTTTAATTTAAAATAATAATATGCTCTTTTATCATCTAAAATCCGTTTAAAAACGATTTTAAATGACAAAATTATATAAAAACCCGAAAATTTGGACTTTTTAGGACGATAGCCGTGGCTTCGGACGAATTTGTCGTGGATTTTGAAGCGAAAATTCATTTTAAATTCAACCGTCCATTAAAAATAAGCTGTGCTATGGATCCAAATTCACTGCGAATATAATAATTAATAAATAATAATTTTGACTGTTCGTTTAATTTAAAATATGCTTTTTTATCATCTAAAATCCAGTTAAAATTATTTTAAATGGCAAATTGGATATAATACCGCCCTAGCGGCTAGAATCGGTTTACACATTTTCGTCCCATTTGCCGAGATTTGCCCTCATACTGCCGCGTAAGATGTTTACACATCAATAAGTTGAAACCAACGGAAAGTTGTTTGAACGACTAACCAAAAGTGACTAGAAATAGCCAAAACGGGCTAAACAGAATCAGAACAGGTTAAAAATATTACAGTAACGTTATGGCTGTAGTCAAACGCGGTCTTATCGTGCGGGTCCAAAGGTCACATTTTTATTTATTATTTATTTATTTTTTATTTATTATTATTTTTCATTAAATGTCATTACTTTGACAGATTTTACACGCAAAATCTGCCACAAATGAAGTTTTTACTGAAAATTGTGACCTTTGGACCCGCACGATAAGATCGCTTTTGACTATAATTATATTATGTTAATAGATTTTCCTATCTAAAAGTGAAGGGTAATTTTTTCGGTTTTCATATCTGTACATTTTTGATGTGTAAACATCTTACGCGGCGGTATGAGGGTAAATCTCGGTAAAGGGGGGAAAATGTGTAAACCGATTGTGACATTATAAGCCGGTGAAGGATTTTTATACAGTTTGGCCATTTAAATCGGTTTGAAACGGATTTTAGATGATATAAAAGCATATTTTAAATTAAACGAACCGTCAAAGGTATTATTCAGATGCCCAGACTTTTAAAACAATATTCAGTCATGGCCCTCTTCTATAATTTTCCATCTATAAGTTTGTTTTTTTTAATGGACGGTTGAATTTAAAATGAATTTTCGCTTCAAAATCCACGACAAATTCGTCCGAAGCCACGGCTATCGTCCTAAAAAAGTCCGAATTTTGGGATTTTTATACAATTGTGTCATTTAAAATCGTTTTAAAACGGATTTTAGATGATAAAAAAGCATATTATTATTTTAAATTAAACGAACTGTCAAAAGTATTATTCAGATGTCCAGACGTTTAAAACAATATTGAGTCATAGCCCTCTTCTAAAATTTGCAAAATTTGGTTATTGACCTTCCCAAATCAAAGGATGTCGGCCCAAGATGAGTAGTTGGTAAAAGAACAAGCTTTGTAGATTTTCGTGACGAAAGTATGCAGTGAATTAGGTAGAGTGCTTTAGGCGGCCTCAATTCTCCCCCTCCAACTTTTTGCCCCCTCACCCCCTCCGGTGACTTTGAGATAAACCCCGCCCACTTAGTCTTAAGTGTATTCGACCTTGAACGACATTGGTCTAATTTCACCTTGAATGTCCTTGACCTTTTACCTTGAATGTCCTTGAGTTTTTGTTGAAGGTCGCGCATATGACCTTGGGATTGCTCCAAGCATGTATGACCTTGAAGGTTCTTGGGACTGTTTTGTGGTGTCTTTTACCTTGAATGACATTGAGGTAATTTGATCTTGAATGCCCTTGAGTTTTTGATGTGTAAACTTCTTACGCGGCGGTATGAGGATAAATCTCGGCAAATGGAAAGTAAATGTGTAAACCGATTCTAGCCGCTAGGACAGTACTATATACAATTTTGCCATTTAAAATCGTTTCAAACGGATTTTAGACGATAAAAAAGCATATTATTATTTTTAATTATACGAACTGTCAAAAGTATTATTCAGATGCCCAGACGCTTAAAGCGGTAAAATTTGAAAAAGCTGGTTATTGATTGTCCCAAATTAAAGGATGTCGGCCCAAGATTATAAGGTAAATATCCTGTGTTCATATGTTGATGTTATTCCTGGTGGCATTAGATTTTCGTGTCGAATTTGTGCAGTGAATTAATCCGCTCCGAAGCTGCCAGTACGTATTATTAAAGAATCCTAACTAATATTATAAATGCGAATGTTTTTGTTTTTATTCTATGAACATGCTAAAATGCACAGGTAAGGACCATAGCACGTTGAAAAGCTTTTTAAGATCCTTTACACAAATAATGCGCTATGTAAAAATCGACCTCTCCTATTGGTTGATCCATCTCGTATTACAATATGTCTACGTGATGCAAACGATTTCTATCAAGAGGTCTCTTGGTGTAGATGTTTAGTAGACAACTGGGTCTCACCTGAACGGCTCGGGTTCAAACCCCGTTGCTTTTTTTTATTATTCTTTTTAAGATTATGTTTCTAAACAGTTTTTCCTTGATTTTGGGTATGTCTTGGGTTAGTTTGGGTTAGCACCTGGTTAGTTTCCTTTCCTTGAGCCCCCGTAGCGAGCGAAGGGAGCAGAAGGCCATGCGGATCGGCCAATAGGAAAGGCCGATTTTTATATAGTGCACTATTTGTGTAAAGGATCATATAATGCCGTTTAAAATGCCAGTTCTCGTTCGATCGCTGAAGTTAAGCAACGTCGGGCGTGATTAGTACTTGGATGGGTTACCGCTTGGGAACCTCCGATAACGAGTAGTAAACTTAGTTTTATTGATGTTTGATGTAAACTTTCGATGCAACTTTCAATATGGTATTTTATGATAAGAAAAACCCCTTATCATCCATGACTCTTTTTTTCCTAGCCTTAATGAATATTTGATTATTTGTTTGTAGTACAATTTTGTTGCTTATTACTAGATTTAGGAATAATTTTGAATATACGTTTTTTTGCATATTTTAGACTAAAATCATGCATATTTATGTGCATAAACTTTATTTTTTTAAGTGGATATTTGCCTAAGTTTACTTATTACTATTCCATTATATAGTTATTATAACATATTAATTTACAAAGCAATTGTATCCGCCGCTGGAATTTCCTTCTCTCTTCCCTTACCCCGCGAGGCGCGCCTTAAAACTAAAAATGAGTCACTGACTATTATTTCCGACTTGAACTATAGTATTAGTAGTACCTTTGCCCAAACAAGGTCAAGATCCTCATGAGCAGTTTATTTTTACCTATCTATCTAGTGAAGAAAGATTTCCTCTTTGTTTTAGGTTTGTGAAAAAGCTTTGTGAATTGCTTGTCCTGCTCATCGAGCAACACCTGTGGCGTTTCGAAGCAGACCCTTCTTTTAGTTCCCTGGAGTTCTTATCGATGTTTTTCCAGTACACAATGCATTTACCAAGCATTTTGTGTTTCCTGCGCTGCTTGAGCGTCTGGTCTGTGTTCTTTAAGCAGATCAAACCAAACAACGCACAGAAGTGAGTAATCTGGCTATAGTATGGCACTTATAGATATTGATATGTAATAAAAAATCTTATTCAGTTCAAGATAGACTGACTGCTCTCACAGATATACTACTATTTATTGCTATTATTGTATGTAATTATGTTTCTTTTACTTGTTAGTATTTGACGGGTATGGAATCAATGGCGCCAATCTCCCACTTGACTAATTTTGACAAAAGAACCACAAAAATGTAAACTTAACTGCAAATATGATTGCAACTGTAGGCTATGGAAATCACTTCTACTGAAAAAGTTGACTTAAGAATTCCTTAAGTCTATCATTAATTATTTTAAATTGGAGATTGCCATTTTTGTTTGGAACGCTTGGAGATTACTGGTTTTGAGATTAAACTTGGAGGATATTTTACCCAATTTTGAAACTGACAGACTTAAAGTCAAAGTAGAGTTTCAAATATTATAAGAAAATATATATTACGGAATTATAAACAATTCAATCAGATTCAACTAGACTAGAACTTTTGTAACTTCAGAAAAATATTCACAAACTCGGTTTCAACTTTTGATCAGAATAAGTAGTACTGAAGTTCATTAATTTCTGTCAATGCTGAGTAAAAATATTTGGTCAAAAGTGTCATTGGACAGCTCTAATGTATTAGCTTGAGAATTGGGTGCAACTTTTTCTGTATTTTTCATTTTTATTGGCTTTCATTTTCTTGTGATACTGACAAAGTTTGTTAAGTCGTTTTTCTATTGAAGTTCATCTCTTATTAAAATATTTCCAGATCTACGTCGTTTTTGAGTGAACCTTTTGCTTTCTTTGTGATTTAAGGACTTTTTTGACAGCAGTCTTCCAAGTGTAAACATAGCAGCTTTGCTCCATGTCATCAACGACCGTAGCAAATTCTGAAACTATTGCTTTGTATTTCTCAGGCATTGTTATACATATTGTTTTGTGCAACTTGTTCTCAATCGGGCCAAAATATATCAACTCTAAAAATGAGGGGCCAACTATAGGAAACTAGGTCAATAAGATCAATGTTTGGTAGAGCATTATGTGTTAGCCATATGCCATACATACTTATCATTGTTAAGCTTTTATTTTGGCCACCACATTCGTTAGCATCCAGTTCTATATATTGTTTTCCTATTGCCAAAATTAGTTTCATTTAGTTGATGAAACACTGCAGATGCAATTTCATTCGATTCTTTACCAATCATGTCCCTAGTCCAACAATATGAAAATAAATTTTCTTTTGAAAGTGAAGATTTTGATCCTCTCTGAACAATCGTGAATTATAAAAATAAAGTTGCCTTGAATAATAAGGGGTCTGGTTGGGAAGTTTAGGAAGGATTACATTTTTCTGGCAATCAAAAGAAAAAAAATTGAGAGATTTCCTCTATTTCACGAAGTGATTCGAAAAGTAGCTTATATCGGCACCTGTGTATTCGCTTTTAAACCATGAACTTATTTTTAAATTACAAATTTTTCGCGTATTTTATTGTTTTTAAAGCTCTAGACATTTTGAGCAAATGTCGAAGTTTTAAAATTCAAGTTATATTCTGTTAAATATAAAACGAAAATACGATTTCTTCACAACCTCTGGGGAAAGGAGTGTCTGAGCGGGGTACATTGTGTATAATTTGGTAGTATTAAGTTGAGATGAAAGATACCTTCTTTTTGTCTCTGAACATCACTGAGCTCCGGTACATTTCAGCTGGTTTCGAAATATCTGCGCATCTTCCAGTTTTTCCAGATATTTGACAGTTTTATTACCACCACTTCCTTCAATCAGTATTCGACTCGTGTTGGGAATTTTTTTCTTTATATAGCTAAGCCTTTATTTTGATATAAAAAATTTGAAAAATTGTCTTACAAACTGTGATGTTCTCCCTGGAGAAATTACGAATAAAACATTACCTGGTGCGTTTTCGGAGCGCGTTGTTAATTTTTTGACCGACTACGTACTCTACGATGTTTGTATAATTGAAAATATCAAAAAAATGGAGATTACCGCCTTTGATTTTATATACCTCATCTATTTGTATACATTTCTTTACCATTTGACTAGTTTTATGAGTTGCTGTTCCAATAACAGATACATGCAATTTGATTATGCATATTTGTGTTTTAGTCAGTTGTGTCTGTATATATTTTCTTTTTTAGATATTCAGAAGTATTTTTAGGCTTAGGTAGTGCCTTAATAAAGAAAATTCAATTTAGCTACAACTTTTCGCAGCTTGTGGAAGTTAATACCGTTGACGTTTACGAAGATGTAAGTAACTGTATTTAATGTTTCATATATTCAATGCATATTTTAGTTATTGTAAAGTTATGACAGTGCTGTTAAATATATTGTATTTTTTGTTTTTCAGAACAAAACGGAGTGGCAGTATTTTTTACACTCGTCAGTGGAAATAATTTCTCAAGCTGCCCAATTTGCGCCTCTAGAGCTTTTCAATCAAATTGTGAGTATACGTCTTCATAATTATTTCATTATTGAATCGATAAGATAATTAGACCTATGTAATTTTTGTTCATAATGTAAAACTTGTCGACTGAAAGGAGAAATACAATTCCAATCAGGTTGTGGTAATGATGAGTTTGGTGTTTACGAATCAGACTGTTTAGAGCTAGTTAGAAACTTTATAACGTGCTCAATGATACTTAAAATATGATAAAGTCTATTGACGCTATAAAGATGCTATTTTACGAGACCTAAAGGTTATTTTGTACCCTAGCGTGAAGTCCGCATGTGATTTTAATCAGCCAACTGATTTATTTATATATAATCTAAGTCATAACAACAAACACGTTACTTCTATGGTATCATCCAGTTTAAAAAATGCGTTCATGTATAAAAAGTTTCATGGAGATTGAGAATATTGGTATATATAAATATTATTTAAAATACGCTGCATTAAATGCCACATATGGTTTTAATTTGCTGCTGCTGGACGCGTTGGAGAAAACGGCGCACGTGTTCGTTGTTTATACCGGCTTCTTCAAGGCGCTTGATCTAGATGATTGCAGATTGCTGTTGGCTGAGCCACTGCGATTGCATATTCACTATTGCTTTTCTGTGAAAATGTTTCACTTTAATCAAATTAAAATATTTCAGCTAAATTCATGGAACTTATACAATACCGAATACAAGCAGTTGGAAAAGTATTCCGAGATTTGGTTTAACAATTCAAACAACACTGAGACTGAGAAACTAGCTTATATTCTTAGAGATTTTTCGACGCTGACTTTTACATTAGCCAGTTTATCTCACCATTTTTATCTTAGTGGTAAGTTTAGAAAATATATGTGTATTTTATATTTTTTCCTAAATTTTAGAGTTTGAAAATATTTTCATTTTAGAAAATGAAGAAATTCATAGAACTGCTACCCCAATTATCCACAACCTTATGCAAAACACCCTCAAAAGTGCCTCAAACTACAAGAAAGTCAAGTTTTGCCTCCTCAGGTTTAACAATCATAAAGTGACCCAAAGTTTTATTGACGTGTAAGTATTCAGTATTATAATCTTCTTATTTTTTTGTATGGATTTTTAGAAGCTCAATCCCAGGTCGAAAGCCTGTTAGCCAAACAGGTAATACCAACAAACAATTTCAATTGCCCACAATTGGTTTTCTCTGACGCGTTATCTTCAATAGAATTTGAAATTTGTACTTAAGTTCATTCATTAAATTTTTTATTTTTACAAACTATAAAACTACTTTTACTGCCAAATTTAATCTCTATCTAATTTGAAGTGAAATTCATAGGAACTTGATCCACTTTGAGCGGCTCATATATATTTTTCTTTTAGACAAAGCGAATTACTGTCCTCTTTGAAAACCTGGTTGGGCTGGATGGATGCCACAGATCAGCATTGCGGCTACGTCGAGTTTTGCATCAAACTACTTTTGCCCGTTTTGAAAGATGGCGAGAAAGTGCCGTCGCAAATATCCTCAGCGGCCGCTCTGCTCTTCCTAGAATTTTCCAGAAGACCGAACGATCTATGTCCTCTGAGGTATAACGCAGTGGAAGAGTTTATACTGTGCGTAAGTACTATTAAGATGTTGGTGGCTTATAGTGAAATTCAAAGTAAAATATATATATCTACCTAGAGCTTTATGACTTAAAACAAATGAATAAATGGAACAACACATTGTAAGACAGTTAAAATTTTACCACAAAGTATACAACATTTGTCAGACCTAAAATCTTGAAAATAAAATAAAGTTCATATAAATATGAGGACAGTAAGTGGTGCCACTTGGCAAAAGGTCTAAAAGAACAATAACTAGCATATTACTCTATTTTATCATTATAAAATTTATCACGAGTATAGTATGCTTTCTTAATCAAAAACCTTTTTGTCTGCATTCGAAATCTTCTGGCACATCCTAGTTTTCTTAACCCACGAGGAAGATGATTAAACATTTTCTTGTCTTTATAAATCAAGGAATAATTTCTAACCACTTCCGTCCTAGGGATAGGCAAGTGGAAGACCAGTTTGACGTGTATTGTAAGGTGTGGATACACATTATTCACCTTTATACACTAAACAGATCGTTTCTAAAATATAGACACAACATAAGGTCAAAATAGCATGTTTTGCGAATAAAGAGCGACCATAGTCCCGAATAGAGCTGGACCTATGCAATATCAAATTCAAATTCAAAATATGCTTTATTGTCAGAAGAAAAAAGAAAAAATCTCATTGACAAAGCTGAAATAAACACTTAACAAATATAATTATAAGTTATTGTAGATACTAACAAAAATACACTAATACTAACAGAACTAACAAAAAAAGTTCAATGGGACACAAGCGTCATATTAAGAAATTTCTGCAAAAAATACGCTAAAATGTTTCCTCCAGAAACTAGGATACCTCATAATAACCTCTCGAGATCAACAGCCTCTTTACTTGGGATCTAAATCTTTTTTCATTGACGATCTGTCTTATGGCTAAAGGTAAATGATTAAATAATCGTCTGCTACCAAATACAATCGATCTCCTAACCAGACTGCTGTGTGGTGCAGGCAATCTAACACTATAAGTTTGTCGAGTATTATAAAGTCGATCATTCGAAGTTAAGGTGTGTTTACATTTTTTATGGATCATACAAACTGATTCCACAACAATTAATGAAGGAAGAGTCAGAATTCTATGTGCGATAAACAATTGCCTGTACGAATCTCTTGTCCCAATCTTACACATGTACCTCAAGGCCCTTTTTGTAACAAGAATAAACTGTTAAACAGTTGCTTTGAGCAAGTACCCCAAAAACATAGCCCATACCTTAGATGGGATTCTATCAACGCAAAGTAAGCATTCCTAACCACACGAAACACGAAACTCCAACTCCCTTGACAGCATCCTAATAGCGTAGCAATTTGAAGACATTTTGCTGTTCAAATTAATGATGTGAGCTTCAAATTTAAGTTTACTATCAATATGCAAACCCAAGAATGTATTCACATTAGTTCAGTTAATGTGGTATTTTCTATGTATACATTACTAAAAGACATTCCATTGGTCTTTGAAACATTCAAAGTAAGACTATTTGCATCACACCAGTATTTTATCACAGACAAATCCTCATTAATTGTAGTATTCAACAAATTGACGTTGTCGCTATCCCACAGTATAGTAGCATCATCCACGAATAAGGTAAATTTTCCCTGTATATCCAGTTCTGCCAGATCATTTACATAGAGGAGAAACAAGATTGGGCCCAGCACAGAACCTTGAGGAACACCAAAGTCAATACCCCGAGCCTCCGATGCAGTCCCACCGAATGATACGGTTTGACTACGACCTGACAAGTAACTCTCAAACCACTTAAGAGCTGTACCTCTAAAACCGCACGCTTCCAGCTTCCACAAAAATGTTTGTGATTGACACAGTCAAAAACTTGACAAGTCGCAGATAACTGCAGCCGCCACATCCTTATTATTAAGGACAATTAAAAGTGACTCACGAAACTGGAATATTGCGTCCGATGTCCCCTTACCAAACTGGAAGCCAAACTGCCTATGATCCAGAATATTGGGCCCCTTGAGAAACGATACCATACGCCGCCGAACAATTTTTTCTATGATTTTTCGAAAGAGTAGGCAGTGAAGCCACTGGTCTGTAATTTGATGGACACTCCTGGTCACCAGCCCTGAAAAGCGGTAAAGCAGCAGCCAATTTTAAACAGGATGGAAATTCACCATCATAAAAGCATGCGTTAGTACAATCAACCAAAACCTGAAGAGCTACATCTGGCAAATTTAAGAACAATTTAATAGACATTTCATCCCATCCCAAAGCATTACCATTCTTTATTTCCCTAACTACTGATTTTAATTCATATATATCAGCTGGTGAAAGGAAAAAGGTTTGTTGTAAGGGTTCTCTTTAAAAATATATATGTGATCAAACGCGGCATTAACTTGGTTAGCCAGATTGGGTGCTATGGAACGATAGAAATCATTCAACTCACCAACAGAGAGCTTACTGTAATTTTTACCTTACTAACCTTGCCTCTAATTTCATTCACTATACTCCATATCTCTCTCTGCACATTATTAGATTGTGCCATTCTTGACTGGTGATAAGTTCGTTTAGCCGTCCTAAGAACTTTTCGGTATATTTGTCTATAATGATTAAAACATGAAACGATAAACTGATTGTCAAAATTAAATATTCTAATGTAGTGCAGAGAGCGTAAGTTTTTTGCAGAAACTTTGATACCCTTAGTGAACCAATGTCTTTTATTTTTATTTTTTAACTGTAATACGAAAGGCCTTATTAAAATTGAAGTAGAGTGCAGAATGAAAGTTTTCTAAGGAGTTCGGAGACATCAATATAGATTGCCAATCTTGTAGATAACAAATTTGTAAGAAGACATTATAATTATGCTTGCTATATATTCTCACTTTTTTATGCATCCTTTTCGGGCTACGAGTCTTACGTTTAATTTTTAGTTTACACAAAACAGCATTATGATCTGAAAGCCCAGCATAAATCACCTGACACTGCACAAAATTACCTGGGACATTTGAACAGCAATGTTTTTCGAGTTACATACTGTGGACAAGAGCCCCTAAAGGGAATTCCATAACGGACGTGCGATTCTATTAATGCAAAGTATGAATTTATTGCTATGGAAAAATTTGAGTAATCAGATATAACCCTCAACGCAGCTTGAGGAAATTTTCAATTGTTAAGCCCAAGAATTTACGTTACACTTTTATTTTTCTAATAGATGTTTTCTATAAACACTTAAATTTGAAAACATTAGTCTTTTATATATAATAACAAATTGACATTGTTTTAATTTTATCAAATCAGCATTAAGTTTGAGTCTTTCAACGTCTGTGTCGCGCCAAAGTCAGTGAATTTTCCTCTTATTGTTAAATGAGGTAGGTCATTATATTAACATTAATTAAAAAGAGTAATGGTCTCAAAATAGATCCTTGCAAAACATCTTTACTTACGCTTCGTCCAATAAAATCTTTGTTATTAAACGCGATTGTCTGAAATCGACCCGAGAGATAAGCGGGAAACCACTTCAAAGCTGTTCCTTTAGACTATACGACGCTAAGTTGCACAGCAGTGTCCCGTTGCCAACACAATCAAATGCTTTTGATAGATCACAAAACGCTGCCACTGCAACCTCTGCTGCGTTCAGGCGGGCATTCAGATGTTCGAGGAACGCGAAGATGGGACGCGACATTTGAAACCCAACACTCAGTAGAGTTAGACCATTCTCATTTTAACAAGTTTCTTCCATATCTTTACCAAAGTGTTCAATAAATAAATTGGACGATAGTTAGAAGGATAGTTACCATCTCCGTCCTTGAAAAGTGGGGCCACGATGGTCTTCTTAAGGAAAAATGGAAATTATCTACAGTGAAAGACTTGCTTAATGCCTCAGACAAAACGTGAAATGCGCTTTGGAAGGTAATGAATGCTAAGGATATTCTTATGAACGTCCTATCCCAACCAGACGCGTTTTTATTTTTTATTTGATCGAGTTAGTTCCCAATTCAACAGCAGCAAGGAAAATGCGTCAGACACCGACACGTGACTCAAATAATCCCCAGGATCCTTCCCCTGTGGTTTATTTTCTGCCAACTTACCAGCGACACTACAATAGAATGAATTTAGTTCATTTGAATTCTTCTAGGAGTCGGTACTTTACGACTTCTTTCTCGTAGATAATTTACAATTCGTCAGTATTCCATGGTTGTATTATCAGATCGACGTAACCATTTCTGGAAATATGTGTTTTTTTTTGTTATTTTAACAGTTGTGTTGTGAAAAGTCACATCAGTTTTATTTATTAATGCTCTTTGAAAATATTAATATTATTTTTCCCTTAAAAATATTCTCGAGTATTATGAAATCTATAAAAACTTGTATTTATTAACGTATATCTAGAGCCTGACAGGTCGCTTTGACGGATTTCAGTCTGTTTCTGTTTAGTTGCATTTTCTAATCTCTATGTGTTGATGTGTTAATGGTTCTTTATGGATTCGGAAGAAGTGCGTGGGAAGAGAAAATGAACCAAAAAATTAGTCAATAAAAGTCACGTAAGGTCTACGGGCTCTCGAGCCTGTAGTTGCTCTGCCTTGTTTTTTTTTTAATGTGATAATAACAAAATGGCCTTTGAGCCTTTTGTTGCTCTGCTCTGATATTACGCTCTAAAGTCGCATCTCTGAAGCCCTAAATTACTCTGTTAAAGTTCTCAGAAACTATGACTCCATTGTACTGCATCTGCTCAGGATATCCAGATAAACATCGTTTCGACCGCAGGTAGTACCAGAAGGATTAGGGTTCCTAATAAAGTTTTGCTGCGATGAACGAATGAATGCATCATAATCCCTTTCAATACTCAGTTTGGCCCAGGTTCTCAAGTTTTTATATTCCTGATCCAGCTGAATCTCACGATGGTCAATCTGTGCCTTGATTCTCTTAAGTCTGACTTAGGTTTTGTTTTTATCCTTTATGAACTTGACCGTTTGTTGTGAGAAATAACTAGGAAATTTAATGTCCTTGCACAGTTTTTTAGGTACATGCATATTAATTGCAGTATATATGATGTTGTATAATTACTCAATTTTAGCGTCAATGGTTGCTAGTGGTGAGTTGAGCACTTGCCAGACAGCTTCCTCCAAATAGTCGTTAATTTTGACATAATCGGCCTTAAAAAAATTTAAAGTAGGTACGTTCTCATCCTGCACGCAAATTGATTCGACATCGGAAAAATTAACTATCAATGCAGGATGGTGCGCGTCCATTGACGTCAGAGGTTGCTTACACTCGGACAGCGATATGTGTTGGCAGTTGGAAAAAACAAGGTCGAATATCACTTTATTACAATTAGAAACGTTGTTGATTTGTTTTAAATCGTAGAAACACACGCAGTCGTACGACAATATTTCACGGTCATTACTTGGAATGAAAATTGAGGAGATTTCGGTATTTAAATCGTTCATGAAACCAGAAAAGTCATCACAAATTGGATATTCTCTTACATCTATCGGTTTAGAGTTTCTTGTGTAGTTAGGCAAATTATAGTCTCCCATAATTGTAACCCTTGAGTCAATTTTCCTGTCCATAATGTAACTCAGAGCCAATATGTTCTTCATAAACTGATGATGGCGACGAAGGAGGTATTTACGCACAACAGAACACATAATGCATACTGTCAACGTCCACACCAACCCACAGTTCCTCTACGGTATTTTTAGGTACGGAGTAGATGGTAGATGTGTATGATGCCCTGACTGCTATGAGCACTCCGCCACCCCTCGCTTTGCCTGTCTGAATGGTATTACGATCCTTTTGGTAAACCACAAAGTTGCTCGGGAAAGGTTCCTCATTTAGAATAGACTCATTAAGCCATGTCTCTGACAAAACAACTGCATCATAATCGGAGTTTACCATTTCATTATAGAACTGAATTGTTTGGGTTAGTGCGTAGACCCCGGGTGTTCTGGTAGTACATTTTTAAACAATTTACGTTGTCATCGTCTGAAGTGGACCTTGGCAAAAACTTGGTGGAGATTCAGGAGCTTTCGTTCATATTTGAATTATCGGATGTTTTAAACCAATTTTTAATTTGTCCGCTGATGTAATAAATAAGAGCTCGTTTTGCGTTAGAGCTTGGCTCTGCATGCCGGTTTCTGCCATTCACCGCTGTAAAATTATCGAAGCTAAGAAAAAGGGATTTATGTTTACTATTAAATACTTTGTTGTATATAATAAAGTCAGCATCCAAGATAAATTTGTCGAGTATTTGCCTATTACGTGCATATGGCTTTCCAACCATGATAAGATTTGTAAACTCCATGATTTTAGAAAGTCCATCCAAAATAGCGCCACCGACGCTCGTTCCTTGGGCAGCATTTTCTTTATCTGTAAAGAGTATCACGAAATATATATTTTTTTATTTCTCGTTAAAACCTCGACATCATTCATAAAATCATCCATTAGAGCGTTGCACTCGACTTGCTTCCATAAATTAAAATTTGTGGCTTCCTAACCTTCTTTGGAGCTTTCTTGTTGCGTTCTGCTGTTTGGCAGGTTCGTTTGATTGACTCTGGTGTTTATCAATTAACTCAGTTGGTCTCATCTGCTTGAGCATATGGATATCGTCTCGTGCATTCAATAATTCGAAGTTGCACTTTTTCAAATCGTTAGTGAACACCTCATTATCTTTCGTGAGAGTTTCTATGCTTACTAACATATTATTTTAAAGAGTGTTCAACTCATTTATGTCCGACTTTAATTTGTTCTCTTGTTTTTCTATTTCTTTTAAATTTTCCAGCAAAATTTTATTTTGTTGCATTATCTCATTGTTTAACTCTTTAATTTCTTCTTTTTGGCTGCTAATTTGATTAAGATACTCGTTTTCAGTACTCCTACGCTTTCTTGTCTTGATTATCTTTAGTTAGTTCATTAATTTCCATTTTTAGTTCACTCGAGACTTCTTGAAGCTTGGTATTTAATTTTTCTATATGAATATCTTTCTTTTTGTTTGATGATTTGTCTTTTTCCAGTTGCTCAATTAACACTTTCATTCTTTGAGCGTCCTTGACATAGCACTTACAGCTGGAACAATAAAAAACTATCTTCCTTTGACTTGGCCCAACTGCATGGGCTTCAGTAGTACTTATTTCAGCGCAGTTTTTACAGATTACTGAAATACAAATATCGCACGGGGAGCCAAATAATTATTGGTCTTGGTTTAAAAACACATACTATTTGACTGTTTATACAAAGCAAAGACATTGTTAAAATTCGAAATAACTCTTACCTAAAATAGGAATTAAAAATAGTAGAGAACGATTAAAAGACTAGGAACTATCGTCAACTTCAGTCTGTTAAAAAGGACTAAAACACTACCACCTACTCAGTTCAGCGGCGCATGATCACCTCTCAACACCAACTGAATGTAATTAAAACCAAATAATGACCACACAATCCGACACCTTCGCAAACTGTGAATCTATGTTAATTTGGACTACTCCCCATCAAATGACTAGACAGTTGTTGTTTTGGCGGGAAAATGTATTTGTAAACACAACGTTCTTTTGGTGATTTTCATGCAATCAGCGGTATTATCACATAAAAAAGTTAAATAAAGACGGAATACATATGTAAATGTTCACAATAAACCCAAGCTAAGAAATTAACATTGACTAAGAACTTTAATAATACGACCGAAGACGGAGGCTGAAGTTAAAGGGCGACGTTGCCGTTGTAGTGTTTATCAGTAATAATCAGTATACTGGACGACACCCAGCTCATTTTTTGTTTTAATTCTTATCAAACTGATCATGCAACAAAAGATATTAATGTAGATCTTCAAATGATGTCCAGGGTCTCGAATGCACATGGTCTCATTATAAATGAAACTAAAACACAACTCGTGGTTCTCGATAGAAGTAAAAATCTCATTAATTTGAGAGTAAGACTCAATGAAGTTTTGCTGCAGCCAACGCCTGTTTGTAAGAATCTTGGTGTATTGTTGGATAACGAGTTGATTAGTCATGTATCGTCGATTATTCAAAAATGAATGAATACCGCCACCCATTTCACACAATTTATTGTAATTTTAATTTTTCGTAATATAAAGACATTTTTATTTATTATTTATTGATTTATATTCATACAGGTACCCAGACTAAAGTTTGGCTCTTCCGATATCTCAGACACTATCAACTGCGCTATCTGCGAGATCCTGTTGAAATATCTAAAATCCTTCGACCAGGAAACCCTTCAACGCTATAAGCTGTTGATCGACGCGTACTTCAGCGAGCTTACTAGGGATTTTCGAGATTTAGCTTCTAATAGCCCGGAGGGAAAAGTGCGGGCGACTGTTGCGGCTGTACTGCCCGCGTTATCCCATGTGATAGAATATTGCAGAGGATTCCCCGTAGGAGCTAAGAAAGAATTGACAGGTGCCATAAAAGTAAGAACGATTTATTTATATATTTAACTACTAAATTTATTTCAAGTTTAATGTAATTTGGAAGATGTATAAGAATATTTCAAAAAGATAAAGATAAATAAATTTTTAAGAATCTTTCAAAGTTTTCCTTTTAAAAATATTCAAATCATTTTTTTTATCTTCAAGTAATACGTGTTCCTAATCTTTTAAATTGTACCTACATACTTAGTTTTACATACATTAAGAAAAAGTCTATCTGTACATTTAATTATTGATTTTCTTAGGATGGCTACATTGATATGTTCTTTATCTTCCTTCAAAAATCGAAAGATTTGTAATATATGAAAATGTGTTTGCTAATTAATTACATATCGCAGATAAAGAAAACATATGGTTGAGTTTTTTTAAATTTCGAGAAAAAGAAAACGTCCAAAACTGGAGACCCTCGGAAAATCGTGATTCAAAAATTAATCAATTGCGATAGAAAAATGCTTTTTCCAAGAAATGACTAAGCGTTGAAATATTCAAATTGCCCTATGATGATCCATGCCTTTTAGAGGAGCTCAAAGTCGGGTTAAATAAAAACCGTAAAAACCACTAAAATTGAGCTTTATCCACAATACCGAAACAGAATTTTTGCACTCGACGCGCGTTTCGCTAACCATGTTGAGATAATTAAAGCTAAAATTAAAATCTATCTAACTCCCTTTTATACTACTGTTTGCTCAATCAAGCGGAACTAAAAAGGACCAATCCTGGAATCCCACTAGTCACGCTGGATTAACCAATACAATGGACTATACGGAATAGGCCCTTTATCTCTATTTAAACTATTCTTACATTTAATAATTTCCATACTTTCATATGCGTCTAATAATCTCCTATCAGTAGTTATATTATGAATTAATTTTTTTTGTTATTCTATGATTAATCTAGTTTGCCCAACATATTTTTGGTTACAATCCATACATTCAATTGCATATATTCCACTTCTTTCTAACATTTCAATAGTGTCCTTTAGACCACCTAATAGTTTCTTAATGTTAAACTGAGTCTGGATTACTAATTTTAAACCTACTTCCTTAAAAACTTTTTGGAGTCCTCTAGTATACTGAGGATTATACGGTATCGAAACATATTTTGTATTTTCATCCTGATTAACGAAAGAAGTGGAATCACGAATGGTCTTTCTAAACAAATGACTATTAATTAGTCTATTTATTAAGTTAGTATTGAAACCATTAACTTCCGCTATATTCCTAATTGTTTCCTTTTCCTTATTAAATCTTTCTCTGCTAAGAGGAAAGTTAACCATATGGTGTACGAAAAAATGAAAGCTGGCAATTTTATGTTGGTCGCAGTGGAAGGAATCATTAGGAATATATCGGTTAGTAGCAGTATTTTTTCTGTAAATATCAAATTCTAATGTGTTATTATCGTTCCTAATCACTAAAGTATCCAAGAAAGGTAGTTGGCCATTGTTCTCGACTTCATAAGTGAATTTGATGGTGGGGAAACGGTTGTTTAGTTTTGTTACAAAATCTTCAATATTAGCGGTTTTTGTGTCAAATATCGCGAAAATGTCATCCACATACCTGTACCATACCCTTGGAAAATATTCGAACTCTTGGCTTATTTCATTTTCAAATTTACTCATGAAAAGATTAGCTAAGAACGGCGATAAACAGTTGCCCATTGCTGTGCCTTCAAGTTGTTGGTAATGGTAAGTTTTATGTTGAAAATAATTTTGATCCATGCAAAGTTTGGTTAAAGTTAAATATTCTTGTTTGATTTCGTTATCAAAACTTTTCATCTCAAGTAATTCTCCAAGGTATTGCAAGGTCTGTGAGATTGGTACACTAGGGAACAATGAGCTAACATCAAACGAGATTAAAATTTCACCTTCATTAAGAATCGTATCTTTAATTTTGTTTATGAAATCTAAGGAATTTATTACTCCTGAATTCTGTTGTTTTATAGGTAAATTTTCAAACTGGTTTGCTAGCCACTTGGATATATTATAAGTTGGCGATTCTATTGCCGAGACTATGGGACGCATTGCCTTCCCAGGTTTATGAATCCTGGGAAGACAATATAGTTTCGGCATAGTAGGATTACTCACAGACAATTTGTATTTAATTTGATCAGAAATCAAGTTGCTACATTTCTTCAAAGTGTTTTTAACTTGTGTTACCATTTTAGATAATGGATTCCTTGAGATTTTGTTATAGGGTCCGGATTCGATTAAATTATCAACCCGTTGAAAATATTCACTTTTGTCTAATATAACAACCTTATTACCTTTGTATTGTGGATAAAGCTCAGTTTTAGTGCATGTTGCCGAAGGTTCCAAACCCCAACATAGACGTAAAAACCAGTCAATTTAAAAAAAAAATCATATTTCGAAAACTAATCGTTTACCGAGAAAACGATGGTCATTTTCGAATTCAGGGGGTTCGAAAATATTGATATTATATAATAGGAGAAAATATCATTTTCACTCATTCTTCTTTTTTTGTATACTCTTTTTGTATATTCTTTTAGATTAAAACGTAACATTGTTGTCTATTGAGGATTTCAATTTTATTATATGACAGTTTTGGGTTCCATCACTTTGACTGCATCTTTCACTTATATTATTGTTTGTAGTTTCCTGGTGTGGCATCAAAATGAGCTTATTCACTTATTTTGTGGCATGGCTTTATCAACGATATTATTCCATTTGATAATAAAACCATTTTTGACATTGAGTTTATTTTAGCCTTCTTTGGACCATGCTTTGTTGCTGTTCCCAGTATACATGAAATATTCAGAAGTCCATAATATATTTTCGAGCTTTTTCATATCAGTGTTAAAAAACCTGCAATCTCAGATCGGGATGGAGTTCACGAAAAATGCCATGCACATTTTTTTTCAAGTGGCCGTAAGGTAAGATTAAGTTTTTTTTGATGAAGTAATATACACAATCATACGCTATCATATATAATTCTTATATAAACAGAGATTTGGATGGATCCAAAGACATATAAAAAATAGATAGATTTGTTTACTAAATATGAAAACGCCACCATCGTCCTCCCTCCTCTTTCCCCTCTTATAAAATAGTAGGCAAGTCGTACTATTACTTACGCTACTGCGGCGCTGTTGCCGATAACACCTGAGAATACGTCTGTATGATGCAAAATCGGCAACTTGTTATTAATAACGTGACAGGAAAAAAATACGAAGTGTTATACCTATTTTCCGCTAGAAACTTTATGTAAACTGGGCCCTATGTCACTACTTCACCACTTCACATTGTTCACAAAATCAACGGTACTCCCTTTTGCTCCGGTACTCCGGTAGCCGGCACTCGTCTGGAAGATCTGGCCACCATGTTGATGAAAACAGAGTAAGCATTCATTTGAACCCAAATATTACATTCCATGTGTAAATAAATAAACTCAGAGCCTTACTTTGCGGACATTATGTTAGAAAAGTAAGTACCTATTTTAACTTTCTTGTTTGCTATACATGTTTAAAATGTCGTGAGTTAATTGAATCTGATGTTTCTTTGTCAAAATTATTAGTTGCAAAATGTTATGGAAAATTGATAAAGGCTTCAAATTTAGTTACTGATATAGATAGATAGATTTACCTAAGAATTTACATTATATTCTAATTAATAACTTAACGTTAACATTATAAGAAACTAGAAATAATTTTACTTTAACAATCACAGCGATATAGGAAAAAAATAATATTAGAATTAAGGCACTTAAATTATTCAACTAATATTCCATTACGCAATTAAGAAACTCCTCCATTGTATAAAAAACATTTTCCAATAAAAAAAATTGATGGAACTTAAAAGTTACTTTGATTTAAACGGCGTACGCTGCTAGGTATCTTATTATACAAAATTGCCCCTATGTAGTAAGGATTTGCTTTGTAAAGTTCGAGATGGTGTAAGTCATACTGATAATCGTTTCCAAATCTAGTCCTGTAATCATGATGCAAATTTAGAGCTTTAAATGCCATTGAGTTATCTTACAAATTTTAAAATTTCGAAAATATATTGACAAGGCATAGTCATGATTCTTTCAGAAATAAATTTTGGTCTACATGACTCCCTAAAATTCATATTGTATATTATTCGAATACATGACTGAATAATTGAAAAATAAAACGTTTTTACAGTACTTCTACTAGTTATTTGAGACAAACGATACAAAGCAAAACAGCTCTTCGTACACTTGTTGCATATATCATTTATATGTTCTTTCCAATTTAATGACATATCCACATGGATACCAAAAAGTTTTACAGAACTAATCTGTTTTATTGATTTGCCATTTAAATGAATGTATTGACTTTTTTTGTAATTTGCCTCATGAGGATGCATTGTGTAAGTCTTAGCCTGGTTTAGTGCAAGTTTATTATTACAAAAATAAGTACATAAAAGATTTAGGTTATTTGTCAAAATTTTATTTATACTCTGTTCATTGGGATCAAAGGATAAAAGCGCAATGTCACCAGCAAATTTACAATGCATAGTTGTTAGGATATGTGATATGTCATTCACATACATAAGAAAAAAAAAGGGACCGAGAAAACACTTCCCTGCGGTACACCAACCTCAATATTTAGTTGTTCAGACTCGACCCCATTACAATGCACATATTGTTTACGAATGCAGAGATATGATTTCAGTTACAGTTACCTCGAATCCCATAGGATTGAACTTTTTGCCATGGTCCACACAGTCAAAAGCTTTGGTAAGGTCAATAAATAGAGCCATAACTTTCTTGTGTCTAGATTTTATAAACATTATCTAAAATATAGCATAGTGCGGAAATAGTTGACCTTTTGTTACGAAAGCCATGCTGTGAATCTGATAGTAAATTATTTGAATTCAGAAAGTTTGAAATGCGTTTTGATATAATTTTTTCAAAAAGTTTTGAGAATGTTGATAACAGCGATATAGGGCGCTAGTTGCCCATATCATTTGTATTATCTTTTTTATGCAAGCAGATAATTTTTGTTACTTTCAAACAGTCTGGAAATGTTGCCTCTGAAAAGCACAAATTTAGAAGGTAGCAAAGGGGTTTACATAATAATAATTGGTCCTTACAGCTTTTAATTAGAGATGACAAAATTCATCATGGCCAGTAGCGTTTGTATTTTAAAAAAATTTGTTTGAAATATATTTATAAACAGAAAGTAGTACAACAATAAGCTTAATTACAAATTTCCCTAAACAGTGTTTAAAAACACTGGCCTCGAGAATAACAAAACGTAAAAATTATAGTGTTGCAAAGACTTAATCAATTAACATGTATATTTTTTAAATTTCTAATAAAACTGTTGTAGTTATCTATGGCTTTTAAATTACATGGTAAATCATTAAATGTCTTAATTGCATCTACAATTGGGTTTCTTAAGCCTAAATTAGTTCTTGTTTGTACCTGATAGATGTTATTATGAGATCTTGTTTGGTAACTATGCACATCACAGTAGAATTTAATATCGATATATTACATTTCTGTTGATTATTTAGTATTTTATAAATTAATTTACACTGCTCTATTTTCAAAATCTCTTCTAATACATTTAAGTTTAAATCTGAATAAATTGTTGTGGTTCTGGTTAGCCAGCAATAAAATTTCCATTTAAATGATTTATTTCATTTTCCAAATCTTTAACTACTGATCCACCTATCTCTGAAAAGTACTTTAGCTATATGTAAATGACTATTTACTATTTTCTTTCCAATCAACAGTGAGTCAATAATTATTTCATCTCTTTTATTTTTTAATATATTATTAATAAATGTCCATTGTTACCTGCTAAATTCCATTTTGTTTGAAAATGGCGGTTTTTTAGTGCTTTTATTTTATTGTTTACAAGATTTTTTAAAATTTTAAACTCCTCGACTAAATTGACATTATCAGGTTCATTAATTTTTTTCTTATAAACTAAATCTCTTTTTTTAATTAATTAAAGTACTTCAGAATTAATCCAGGTGTTATTATCCCTAATTCTTAAATTTTTACTGTACTCAGACTTATTTTTACATTCTGTGATTAAATTAATTAATTCTTGAAAAGTTGTTATGTTTGGGTGTAAAACTGTCTGTTTAAATAGATTTCTAGATTTAATAGATTCTACTTTTGGCTTATGGATCTGTACAGTTGTCTTGATACTGAGTATCAGCAATTTATGGTCAGAAATTGCATTTTCCTTAACAGCTACTTTACAATCTAACTTACCACTACAGTCACTAAGAACATGACCTATGATAGACTTAGACAGTTTGGTAACTCTGGTTGCCCAGTCAGCACTCAATAAATGATTTATTTTAAAATTGTTAAATGCTATTATGCTTTTGGAGTCTGTGACTAATATTATCCAACAAGTTTATATTCATATCTCCAACTATAAAATAATTTTTTGAGTGCTTTTGCAGAATTGATTCTAAAAAATCAAAAAAATAGGGGTTATTTAGGGAGGGTGGTTTGTATACAGCACTTAATTTTAGATTATGTGTTCCTAAGCTTATACATATCCAATCTATAGGCTCCTCGTTGCTTGATTTCTCCACTTCGTGATATTTTACCGATTTTTTAACATCTACAGCCACCCCACCCCCTCTCCCAGCTCTACACAAATGGACTGAAGAAAAGCCCTCTAACTGAAATAGAAAAGTCTCGTTTTCTTCCAACCACGTTTCTGTAGCCACTAAAACGTCACAATTTTCCTCAAAAACAAAACACTGCACTAGATCCAACTTATTTCTGATACTTTGCAAGTTCATGTATGCAATTTTGAGCTGTTCACGAGGCCGATCTAGTTTTCCAACTGAGTTTTATCCTCTATAAGAAGGACTTTTGAGTGTTCATCCTTTCTTAAGAAGATGTTTTCATTAGAAATCCAAAGGAAGTTGTAGTTTCGATTTTTCTTAAACGCTCTTGCAGTTAAGTATATATCCAGGTTCGTTTTTGTAAGCTCATGATTCAAAAATATCTTATTATCCTTCGCAAAGCCCAGGTCCGTACTTTTTAAGTCAAATTTTTTCTTTGACTTTAAGAACTTCTCCTTCAAACTTTCGTTTTCAGAAACAACCTTGATTACATTATCCTTGCCAATATCCCTGCCCAAACGAAAAACTGTAAATTTGCTTTCAGTTGTTGGCACTCCAAGATATGTACCAATT
>MU192419.1:0-10055 GCA_016904865.1 Pissodes strobi
TACGTAAGTAAACAAACCAGTGGCGTAACTACACCCCCGCCAGCCCCTGCAATGCGGGGGCCCGCCGCCCAGAGAGGCTCAAAAAAGGAAAAGCTCTGGAATACAAGTGCGCCGAGGGGGCCCCAAAAAAAAATTGCGGGGTGGCCCGAAATTTCTAGTTACGCCACTGAAACAAACTCATAATCGTATAGTAAATACGAAATCAATCCGAATAGCAGAAAAACTGGAACTCGGGTTATGAAGCATAGGCGTGCAACGCTAGGATTGGAAAAATATTTTTAAAGTGCATTTGTACTTACGCTCACCGTTTTTAACAATTTTTAGGTAGTTAACTATATTTTGGAATGTTAATAACGGCTTTCAACTCATTATTTTCGGCGACATTTCGTTTTCGAGCTATATATCAGCAAACTTTTAAACTTAATGTGTAAAATATTGTTTTAGTTTTAATGCAAACTAAAAAATATAAAGAATAGGCATAAACTGCGGTTGTAAAAACTAAAAGAAAACACGTTTGTTGTTATTATTTTAAATTTTGCAGATGTCTAAAAAAGACGAACGGAAAATACATTTGGAATTTCCTTATGCAAATAAAGATCTAATCCATTTTTACACACATATTAAAAGCATGATATGAGAAAACAGTGCGCGTCTTTAATGTTCCTCCTTCCCTTCTTGTTAACTTTTAAACAGCTCATTTCTTTATTACAAAATCACAGCATATATAACATACACAAAATGTAGGCGTACCAAATAGCGATGGTTAAAATGGCGGACGAGCGCCCTCTTGGAACTTTTAAATAGAAAGGTGTGTCTTGCAATACGTTTAAAAGACAGCAGAATATTTGCAACATGACATCGATCAACTTCTGAATGGTGTACTGAAAATTAATGTCGAAAAATGTAGAGTTATCTCTTTTACTAGGAAAAAGAATCCTATCAATTGCACGTATAATGTTAATTCTACTAATTTATAAAAAATCTTATTGGTTAAGGACCTAGGCATTTGGTTTGATTCTAAATTGAACTTTTTGGATCATATACAGATGGCTCTAAACAGTGCATTAAAAATGTTAGGGTTTATGATTCGTACTTTGAAAGATTTCAATAATATATGTTGCAAGATTTATTTTGTGCTATTGTTCGATCTGTAGTGGAATATGCAGTTCCAATATGGTGTCCATCCTATTCTACCAGTAAAAATGATGTTGTAAGAGTGCAAAAAAAATCTGAGATTTATTGCATATAAATTGGGTATAACATATAATATAACTATGATGATATTATGCAACTTATAAATCTTTGCTCTTTAGATTCTGGACGTCAATATTTTGATTTACGTACTCTATTTAAAATTGTTAATAATATGATCAATTCGCAGGAATTACTGCAGCTGGTGGGACTGACTCCATATTCCACAAAGGTCTCTTAGAGATTCACACACATTTGTTACATATCATAGGACTAACTACGGTGTAAATACTCCATTATGTCAAATATCAGAATTGGCAAATGAAAATACAAATAAAACAAATATAGATTTCTTTAATATCAAATTTAATAAATAAAAATGTTATGAAATCTTACAAGCCGTAAATGATTGTGAGTTTCAATCTGGGCGAATAAATATTATTTTGTTGTGTACCATCTCGGTAATTAGACGCGCGTTTCGCTAACCATGTTAGCATCATCAGGAGATGATTAAAACTAAAATTTAAATCTACCTAACTCTCTTTTATACTACTGTTTGCTTAATCAAGCGGACAGCGGAACTAAAAAGAACCAATCCTGGAATCCCGCTAGTCACGCTGGATCAACCAATACAATGGACTATACGGAATAGGCCCTCTATCTCTATTTAAACTATTCTTACATTTAATAATTTCCATACTTTCATATGCGTCTAATAATCTCCTATCAGTTATATTATGAATTAATTTTAAATTTTTAATTGTTATTCTATGATTATTATCATACTTTAAATGAGCTATGTGTTCTTTGAATCTCGTTTGTATAGATTTTCTAGTTTGCCCAACATATTTTTGGTTACAATCCATACATCCAATTTCATATATTCCACTCCTTTCTAATATTTCAATTTTATCCTTTGGACCACCTAATAATTTCTCAATGTTGAACTGAGTCTGGTATACTAATTTTAAACCTACTTCCTTATAAACTTTTTGGAGTCCTCTAGTATACCTCAGTATACTAGAGGACTCCAAAGATAATTCAAGTTCTCGTATTTGTTGTTGCTGTTCTAAAGTAAAATTAAATTGAATGTTTTTATTAATTTAATTTTTCTTTCTAGCTTGGTCTGTTGTTGTACCTATATGAATATAAATTCATGTTTTCAACTGACATTACTACCAATTGAATGCACAACAGAAACAATCGGGTTCGTAATCGATTGTTAAATACGCAAAATACGAGAACCCTCTTGCCTAAACCATTGTCTTTTTTCCCTATATAAACAAAGCCTAAACCAATTATCGCCGTGACGTACTACCAGGGGCCTAAATATATTATCAGTATGAAGTTGAAGTTATCCATAAAATCTCAGCCGTCAACGCGAGACACAACGCTTTGGCCTACAATTTTAGGGCCGGCCGGAAAAAAAATAGATAATTAATTGAAGAGAATGGCATAAAAAACAACTATGAAAACATAAGGAAATGTCATACAACTATACCAGTGGTGGCAAATGTAGTCCCATCCCGCCAGAGCAGAAAACAAACCATACATTCTCAGCACCCTTAGATTTAAATAAGCCTAGCAACCTTATTATTGGATGTGCGTTAACAGATATCGGTAGAAATATCAGGGACAATAACGGAAGCATACCAGAAGTTGCAGAATGCATTTCCATCCCGTCAGAGTGTCTCAAAAAAATAAAATTTCAGAAAAACAAAATATAAATTTTAAACAGGCTTAGATTTAAATTAGTTACTAACCTTATAGAACAATGTGCGTCGACAAAAATTGATACATATATGAGGCAAAAGTATACCAGAGGTAGCAGAAAGCATTTGCATCCCGTCAGTGTGTCTCAAAAAAATTAAAATGCAGAAAAACAAAGGATAAATTCTCCGCGCTCTCAGAATTAAATTAGTTTACTAACCTTAATGATCGATATGCGTCGACAAAAATTGGTACACATATCAGGGATAATCATGGAAGCATGACAGAGCTAGCAGAATGCGTTTGCATCCCGTCAGGGTGTCCCAGGAAAATTAAAATTTAGCAAAACAAAGGATCAATTCTCCACGCTCTCAGAATTAATTTAGTTTACTAACCTTAAGGATCGATGTGCGTCGACAAAATGTTGTACACATATCAGGGATAATCATGGAAGTATACCAGAGGTAGCAGAATACATTTGCATCCCGTCAGGGCATGGGCGTAGACAGGAGGCATGGCCCGTCCTGGTAATTTATCCGACTCATTTTACAACATACCATGTCACTTAAGAAGGTGCCGAATCCTTGTTTTATTTAAAGATTTTATCTACTTTTGGGTAAAAATTGGGCGTGGCACCCCCAAAACTATCCGCCTTCGGCGGCTTAGCCTTCGTCATCTGCTACCACTGCGGCCTTGTCTACGGTTCGCCTCCCTGAGAAAAAATCCTGTCTACGCCCATGCGTCAGGGTGTCTCAAAAAATTAAAATCTAGAAAAACAAAGTATAATTTCTCCGCGCCCTCAGAATTAAATTAGTGTACTAACCTTAATGATCGATGCACGTCGACAAAAATTTGTACACTTATCAGAGATAATCATGAAAGTATACCAGATTAATTAAAATCCAGAAAAATCAAAGAAAAATTCTCCGCGCTCTCAGAATTAAATTAGTTTACTAACCTTAATGATCGATGTGCTTCGACAAAAATTGTTACACATATCAGGGATAATTATAGAAGCATACCAGAGATGGCAGAATGCATTTGCATCCCGTCAGGTTGTCTAAAAAAATTAAAATCCAGAAAAACAGATACATTCTCCGCGCCCTCAGAATTAAGTTAGTTTACTAACCTTAATGATCGATGTGCTTCGACAAAAATTGTTACACATATCAGGGATAATCATAGAAGCATACCAG
Organism: Pissodes strobi; assembly: GCA_016904865.1. Classification (NCBI taxonomy): domain Eukaryota; kingdom Metazoa; phylum Arthropoda; class Insecta; order Coleoptera; family Curculionidae; genus Pissodes; species Pissodes strobi. The sequence goes on from MU192419.1 coordinate 4,098, forward strand.
AGATAGCAGAATGCATTTGCATCCCGTCAGATTGTCTCAAAAAAATTAAAATCCAGAAAAACAACGGATAAATTCTCCGCGCCTTCAGAATTAAATTAGTTTGCTAACCTTAATGATCGATGTGCGTCGACAAAAATTGTTACACATATCAGGGATAATCATGGAAGCATGCCAGAGATAGCAGCATGCATTTGCATCCCGTCTGGGTCTCTCAAAAAAATCAAAATCCAGGAAATCAAAGGATAAATTCTCCGCGCCCTCAGAATCAATTAGTTTACTAACCTTAATGATCGATGTGCGTCGACAAAAATTTGTACATATATTAGGGATAATCATGAAAGTATACCAGAGGTAGCAGAATGCATTTGTGTTCCCATCAGGGTGTCTCAAAAAAATTAAAATCCAGAAAACAAAGGATAAATTCTCCGCGCCTCTGTTTTTCTGGATTTTATTTTTTTTGAGACACCCTGACGGGATGCAAATGCATTCTGCTACCTTTGGCATACTTCCATGATTATCCCTAATATGTGTACTAATTTTTGTCTACGCACATCGATAATTAAGGTTAGTAAACTAATTTAATTCTGAGGGCGCGGAGAATTTATCCTTTGTTTTTCGGGATTTTATTTTTCTTGAGACACCCTGACGGGATGCAAATGCATTCTACTACCTTTGGTATACTTCCATGATTATCCTTGATATGTGTACAAATTTTTGTCGACGCTTATGAAGGTTAGTAAACTAATTTAATTCTGGGGGCGCGGGCGCGGAGAATTTATCCTTTGTTTTTCTGGTTTGATTTTTTTTGAGACACCTTGATGGGATGCAAATGCATTCTGCTACCTCTGTTATACTTCCATGATTATCCCTAATATGTGTACAATTTTTTGTCGACACATGTCGATCATTAAGGTCAGTAAACTAATTTATTTCTGAGGGCGCGGAGAATTTATCCTTTGTTTTTCTGGATTTTAATTTTCTTCAGACACCCTGACGGGATGCAAATGCATTCTGCTACCTTTGGTATACTTCCATGATTATCCTTGATATGTGTACAAATTTTTGTCGACGCTTATTAAGGTTAGTAAACTGATTTAATTCTGGGGGCGCGGAGAATTTATCGTTTGTTTTTCTGGTTTGATTTTTTTTATGCTTCCGTTATTTTCCCTGATATTTCTACCGATATCTGTTAACGCACATCCATCAATAAGGTTGCCTGACTTAAAATTGTAGGCCAAAGCGTTGTGACTAGCGTTTATGGCTGGGATTTTATGGATAACTTCACACTGATGAATATATTTTGGGTCCGATCTCCAAGTGCCTTAATTCTTGATTTTTTCATACAGAATATACAAAATGAGTTATGGAGACTAGCAGAGACGATTCAGAACTAACCAGTATCATGATACGCATTATAAGATCCTTTACACAAATAGTGCACTATATAAAAATCGGCCTTTCCCATTGGTCGATCCGCATGGCCCTTCGTTCGCTTCGCTCGCTACGGGGGCTCAAGAAAAGGAAACTAACCAGGTGCGCGAACCCGCGTTTTCCAGGTGAGATCCAACGATCTAAACCTCTACATTACAAGAGCTCTTGATAGAAATCGATTGCATCACGCAGACATATCGTAATACGAGATGGATCGATCAATAGGAGAGGTCGAATTTTACATAGTGCACTATATCGCGCAGACGACGATTCGCCTGTGACGTCATTGCGAGCGTTGTTTGGCGCCGGCATTTACAACATGGACGAACGTGTGCTTTGCAGTTGAGATTCGTATGTTTTATATTTAAATTATGTTGGCGTTACTGTTCCTTAAACGGTGTTTGTTGGCATTTTTAATTGAAAAACGTTGCATTTTTTAATTTTTTTTCCCGGATTTTTCGGTATGCCTTGGGTTAGTTGTGGTTAGTTCCTGTTCGTTAATCCCCCGTAGCGATCGAATGTGGTTAAGAGCCGTATTATAGTGGATATACAACAGCTTGCATGTGTGTCCGCGAATATATTCCATATCTAACCTTAAAATTACAGAACACTGCGTTAGAATGTTGGAGAGTGTCCCGCAAGTGGTGGCCTCCGTTCGGCTCGCATATTTACACATCCTCACATACAATGGCATCAGGGTGCTGAAATCGGTTAGGTTTTGTATACGATTGTAGCGCTAGAAAAGCTCACTGTTTTGGGCACCTGGAACACGTTGTTACAATATTTCGCTTTTCGCATGGCCCGCTTCGCTCGCTAGGGGGGCTCAACAAAAGGAAACTAACCAGGTGCTAACCCAAACCAAGCCAAGACATACCCAAAATCAAGAAAAAACTGTTAGAAACCTAACCTTAAAAAAACAACGGGGTTTGAATCCGGGCCGCCGATAGCCAAAGCTCATTGATTTGGGCACCTGGAATACGCTGTTATATAATATTTCACTTTTCGCATGGCTCTCCGCTCGCTTCGCTCGCTACGGGGGCTCAAGAAAAGAGAACTAACCAGGTGCTAACCCAAGACATATCCAAAATCAAGAAAAAAACTGTTTGAAGACAACCTAAATAAAAATAAAAGAAGCAAGGAGGTTTGAACCCAGGCCGCCGATAGCCGGCGACTACGAGGGCTCTTGCCGCAAATTGATTGCATCGCGAAGACATGGCGCGATTAAGTGCCCAAATCAGCTTTTGTAGCGCTACAAACGCTTACAAAACCTAACCGATTTCAGCACCCTGGTGCCGTCGTATGTTGCGTCCGGCTCGTCTGAAATTGAGGTTCCCCCTTAATATTTATCACTTAGAGCTAGACCTAGCTGGGTAACTAATCAGCCTTCAGTTTACCGATGTCTGCGGTGCAATGAATTGTGTGGAAGTGGTTCAATGGTTAAATGTTGGAGCTTTGATACGACGGCCCGTAGTTCAATTCCTGTAGGTTTTTAATTTTTTTTTGCCAACTCCTAATGTAAAAAGTATTTTTTCTTCATTTTGGGCATGCCTTGGGTTAGTTTTGGTTAGTTCCTGTTCTTTGAGCAACCGTAGCGAGCGGAGGGTCATGCATGAAGTGCGATAATATATTCAGCTGATTAGGTGCCGCGCTAGGTCTAGCTCCAAGTATATTTACCTATGGAAAGAGGATATTAGAGAGATTTTAAGCCCCTTGTTTTAGCATGTCGTTATGGTTATCGTTATTGTGAGCATGCGCAGTACAAAAATATCATCGACTTTATTAACGATAACGGTTTCCGTTCATTACGAAGAAATAAGGAAGGTGTTATCGTAATCGTTGTGGATATTTCATGGGCTGCAATGTCGACAATGCATTTAGATTTTACTAACGTTCTTGTGAGTTTGGCAAAATTTGATTGATTATTCGATGACAAATTCGAAAACCTATAGAAATTAGAAATTATACTTTTATTAGTTAACTTGGAACATTTATAAAATTAAACAAGAAATATACTAATATAGAAACCCATATTTATTCCAATGAACGTGAACGTTCGATTGAAGTAAGCACTCCTTCGGCCAGACGCAAAGCTGATTATTTATAAGAACTAAGGTGGGCTAAAGAACCCACAGTAAATCAGACAAGGGTCTAGCGACCCGAACAAATTCTCGATACCAAAGGCCGCCTATACTACATAGGTGGCCTTGCGTCGAATGTATTCAGTATTCACAAAGAAGGGGGATTCTTTGTGAATGTATTCCCAGAAACACATGCAAGCTAGTGTATATCCACTATAATACGGCTTTTAAATAAATATATTAAATATATCCTGGTTTTTAGTTAAATAAAGCAAAGTATTTCGTAAAAAGTGCATCCAAAGTACGGGCACATATTACAATAAGTAATGTCACTTTTCGAATGACCCTCCGCTCGCTGCGCTCGCTACGGGGGCTCCAGAAAAGGAAACTAACCAGGTGCTAACCCAAGACATACCCAAATTCAAGAAAAAAAATGCTTAGAAACTTAATCTTCAAAAAAATAAAAAAGAGAGCAACGGGGTTTGAACCCGAGCCGCCACCACCGATAGTTGCCCCTGCCGAGTTGAGACCTAAGAACCCCTAACCATCTAGACTTAGACAAGGAAAGTTCCTAATCTAAGCATCCAGACCTCTCGACCACCACGGCTTATGTTTAAAAACGATTGCATCACGAAGACCTAGCGCGAATGCAATGCGTTTAAAGATCCTTTACAGTCGTAGCCTACTATATCAAAATCGGTCTCTCCTATTCGTCGATTCGCATGGCCCTCCGCTCGCTTCGCTCGCTAAGGGGGCTCAAATATACGAATCTAACCGGGTGCTAACCCAATCTAACCCAAGACATGCCCAAAATCAAGAAAAAAAACTGTTTAGAAACATAATCTTAAAAAAAAATTAAAAAAAGGAACTGGGTTCTAACCCGTGCCGTCCAGGTGGAACCCAACTATCTAAACCTCTACACCACGAGAGCTCTTGCGACAAATTGACTGCATCACGAAGACATATTGTAATACGAGATCGGTCGACCAATAGGAGAGGCCGATTTTATATAGTCGGCTACGCCGCATTTTAAGATCCTTTACACAAATAGTGCACTATGTAAAAATCGACCTCTCCTATTGGTCGATCCATCTCGTATTACAATATGTTTTCGTGATGCAATCAATTTCTGTCAAGAGCTCTCGTGGTGTAGAGGTTTAGATAGTTGGGTGTCACCTGGACGGCCCGGGTTCCAACCCCGTTGCTTTATTTTATTTTTTTAAGATTATGGTTCTAAACAGTTTTTTTCTTGATTTTGGGTATATCTTGAGTTAGTTTAGGTAAGCACCTGGTTAATTTCCTTTTTTTGAGCCCCCGTAACGAGCGAAGCGAGCGGAAGGCCATGCGGATCGACCAATAGAGAGGCCGATTTTGATATAGTAGGCTACGCCTGTAAAGGATCTTTAAAGGTATTGCATTCGCGCTAGGTCTTCGCGATGCGATCGTTTTTAAACATAAGCCTAAAGCGTCGCGTAAACCAGAGCGGTGGCGGGCGCGGTGGCGGTGCGGTGGCGGTGGCAGTAAAATACTGTGCGTGTAAGTTAATTAAAGACCGCAAACAGAAGCGATCTGGCAAATACACGTACAGTATTTTACCGCCACCGCCACCGCTCTGGTTTGCGCGACGCTTTAGTGGTCGAAAGGTCTAGATGCTTAGATTAGGAACTTTCCTTGTCTAAGTCTAGATGGTTAGGTCTCAACTCGGTAGGGGCAACTATCGGCGGTGGCGGCTCGGGTTCGAACCCCGTTGCTCTTTTTAAAAAAATTTTTAAGACTAAATTTGTAAGCAATTTTTATATAGTGCACTATTGGTGTAAAGGATCTTGGAAAGTGGCTCCGCGTGTAAAGGATCTTTAAACGCGAATGTAATCGCTCGAGTTAACGCTACCTACACTAGACGGCGCTAGAGTCGGTATCGAAAATTACATCGGATCTCCAGAGTATTTAAAGATCCTTTACACAAATAGTGCACTATGTAAAAATCGACCTCTCCTATTGGTCGACCCATATCGTATTACGATATGTCTGCGTGATGCTATCAATTTTCATCAAGAGCTCTTGTGGTGTAGAGTAACCCAAACTAACCCAACGATCTAAACGATCGTTGGGTCTCACGTGGAAAACGCGGGTTCCAACCCCGTTACTTTTTTTTATTTTTTTATAAAGATTATGTTTCTAAACAGCTTTTTTTCTTGATTTTGGGTATGTCTTGGGTTAGCACCTGGTTATTTTCCTTTTTTTGAGTCCCCGTAACGAGCGGAGGGCCATGCGGATCGACCAATGGGAAAGGCCGATTTGTATATAGTGCACTATTTGTGTAAAGGATCTTCTAACGCGTCTCCAGACGCTTTTGTAAATCAGCTGACTGTCAATGTCAATAATATTTAATATTATTACCCATTATGCGTAATGGTTTTGTTAATATTTTTGTTTGAAGAATTCTTCTTGT
>MU192419.1:15055-29231 GCA_016904865.1 Pissodes strobi
GACTCTCCCGCGCAGACTCTCGCTCCGCGGCTCAACTTATCCTCGATTAATTTAAAATGCGGCACTCGGGGCGGCTCGTGCAGTCGTGCTTCTTAGTATCTTTCTGCCGCAACGCACTGACTAAGCAGTATATAGTAGTATTGTCAGATCTACCGCTAAAGCGGTATATCTACCACTCCAGAGACTTATCTACCGTTCTAATGTTTTAGCTCTGTAATATACCGCTTTTTACGTTTTTACGAAAATTGCTATAGCCATTTCTCGTGTAAATGATTTACTTATGAAATAATCAGGATTTCTGCAAAATAAACTAAAATAGCTTTCTTACCAACAAAGAAAATAGCAAAATAATTAACAACATCTTGGGTTCAGATTACGAGCTGATAAACGCACACGCACGTGGGATAAGAAGGCCGGCTTCAGGCGGCATGGTTAACAAATAATTATCAATAAAAATGCGAACGGGGCGATTAAACGGGCTACTATTTGTTTGTCTACATAGCCATGGTAATCTGGCAATTTTTTCCAATATCTGGTAACTTTGAAGCAAGCATCTGGTGATACTTGACTCTACGTAGCAGTTTACACAAATTTTCCATACATTCGACAATCATCGTTATTATTGTTGTAATATGTTTTGAATGGTGGGCAGTGGAATATATTCACGGGAATACATGGAAGCTGCTGTATAGTAGAGTGCTACTTATAACTTATCTTGACTTCTGTGGGCACCTCGGGGTTACAAGCTGAAATTTTCACAGAATGAAGGCTTTATTATATTAATTCAAAATCCGAAGGTAATAAAAAATCATAACGGGAAAAAGGGCAGTATACCTAAAAATCGAGATTATTATATGAACGTGTAGGATATTAAATTATGAATGTTTTCATATATAATTCATCTACATTTTTGTACGAATTATATTTTTTATCATTGCTTGAAATATGCAGATTACATTGGCCCTTACGGAGAAATAAATCAAAAAATTGAAATATCTCGCTTCCAACCTGGGCAAAATCTGATTGAAATATACTCATTTTTGTATTCACCTCGCATTCTCTCCGAAATGAAGGCTCAAATCAAAAATTTTTATTCTTGCAAAAAGTTTGCCTTAAGTATTTAGAATACATAGGTGCATGAATACATTTTTTTTTCTCTCAAATTTGCAGATATTCTCAGATTGGATATATATAGATCAGAGGTTCGAAGAAGGTTGTATAGAATATCCTGGTTTGTGTACAACCGGCTACTTTTTTTGGATTTTGTTTCTCTATAATTACGGAAATGTTTAAATAAGATCATCAAAATGAGGCCATGAAAATGTGACGTTTTGTTTATAATTTAATGCCGACATAAACTTCAATTTTGATAATGTGGATGTGGGTTAGTAGCTTTTGCGCTGACAACCTCAATTTATTGGAGACAAGATAAAAGCCGAATAAGTCTTAAAATTGCAGATTTTGACAGCCAATCCTGATAGGTTTATTTACAGCAAGAAATGGTCTATATCTTAGAAGGAAAAGTTGCTTGGATACCTTTGGCCATTTTTTTAAAACTCAAAAAATATTTACTTTTTACTGGATTTTAAGGGCAAGATTTTGTATGCTACCCTACAGTTAAGATATATATTTCAAATATTCTGTTAATGTGAATTTGTTCTGTAATGATTTCTACTGCTACATACTGTACATGAAAGTTGATAAAATACAAGTAGGTTTAGATTTTCAAATTTCAGTTGAACCCGTTTTTTCATTAATTTTTGCTATACAAAAGTTGTACCAAAATCATCAAGTCTCCCTCACAAGAGTGTACTACGAACGCCTTCCTCTTTTTTTTTCTATAACGCCAATATGTTTATAAAAAAAAAATATGTTACAATAAAATCCAAATTTGCATTTTAAGAAAATGCCCAATGTCCCAATCTTAGCACGGTGTCGATCCACTGTGCGGCGGAGGAAAAATGAAACTTCGGGACCTCTTACAGAGTCGAGTAATGACGGATTTACTGACGTTTGAAGAAAAAAAAACGATTTATTAGTGCCACACTATTGGTTAGATAAAAGTCAGAGTGGTCCAAATTATTAGGCAATAAAATACTATAATAAATTGCCAGATGCACTAAGAAGTCTAGATATGAGGGTCTAAATTTAAAATAAAACAATACCTGACCCACAAGGCTTTTTATGCATGTGATGGTTTCTTAAATTCTGTATTCATATTACAAACCTGCTAAAATTTAACTTCTTTGTCATGTCAGTTTTTTTACTCATTTAATAAGTATGTATATGATTTGACTGTTTGTGTAAATATTTAATGTAATGACTGTATAGTTAAAGTGAGATAGTTATTTTGTGCCCATTGACTTATGTAAGTGTTTTGTAACATAACATCAATAAATTATATGTATCTTTAAACGGATTATTCCTTAGATATCATCGTTTTTTGTTATTACTTTGTTAATAAGAATTAAGTTTTAAGCATAAATGCTGTTTTGAGTTAGGGTAACTGTTTCAAATATTTTCAGGTTGAGGGCCAACAATTTAGTGCTCATAAAATTGTTCTCGCATCCACGATCCCATACTTTCACGCAATGTTCATGAATGACATGGTTGAGTCCAGGAACAAAGAGATTGAAATCAAATGCATAGATGCTACGTAAGTCTGGATTATATGTCAATATTTAGGACATTAAGAGACTGCTTCTGGAACTAAAATATGCTTATATAAAATTAACATTTTCATTTTAGAGCTTTAGAGGCTTTGGTGAATTTTGCCTATACAGGAAAAGTAGTTCTGGACAAGAATAACGTTCAAAGCATTATGATTGGTGCGTCATTTCTTCAACTAAATAAAGTTAGAGATGCGTGTGCCAATTATTTGTTACAAAGGTAGAGTATTTCACGTTTATGATATTATTATTTCCCTATTTTTCCCTAGTAATGTGTTACTAAGAAAGGTGGCTGATATCATATCTGATTCAAACATAGATCAGTACAAATATTAAAGAAACTAGTATCATTGCTTTCTCATTTGGGCAAGGTCTTTGGAATGCATATGGCAATGTATAAATCATCTAAAAAAAGCAAATAATCCAAGCTGAATCACTGGCCGATACCTTTAAAATAGCAGAAGACCCAATTGGGACCCCAGCAGCACTTGAAACAACAAGAAGACAATGCTAGCCAGTATATTAAATGTCTTACTAAACTATGTTGCTTCTAAATAATAATATCCCTAAAATAATATTCTACCAAAGTATAATTAATTTTAAAATTTTTAGAATTCATCCCCAAAATGCCCTAGGATTTCGTCATTTTGCTGAGTCACTTGGATCATCCACATTAGCTGATTCTGCAGAAAAATATATAGAATGGTATTTTCATGAGGTGTCACAAAATGAAGAATACTTGAATCTATCTGTCAATGAAATAAAAGATCTATTATTGAAAAATGATCTTAGAGTGGACAAGTAAGTGACTGCTATTAATTAAATTATGCTCGTGGCGATATTTATCGTTTATTAATGATTGTCTTTGTTAACTTTTTATTCATCTCTCAATTGTGATATTTGAATATCAGTCTAAATAACCAAGCAGCAGATTATTTAAATAACTAAATATGAGCCAGTTTTACTTAATTTGAAGGGTTTGAGGCTGCATTTGCTCTGAAATTGCTCAGTTTCCTAGAGCACTCAAGATTAGTCAAACTCGCTCAGGTTTCTAAAAAGAGAGATCCACTATGAGAGCACATACTATGACCACCTAGGTGATATACGTATGAGGGTGAGATTGGCAATGGAATACAATCCTATTAGGAGTGTTTTTTTAAGCTTTTTTTTCCTGCAGCTGAGGATATTAGCTTTACTTACCTATATATACTCGAAGACATATTATATGGCTTTGTATATTTTCATATTGTTCATTAGTCACAGGTATAAAAACCACACACAAAATTCTTGTACAATGAGAAATCTTCGTTTCTCCAGAAAAACAGCTCAGAAATTCCCAGTCTACATGTACATTAGCTGTTTTGTTTTAATAAATTGGGTGTACTAACAGATATAAACCATAAAAAATCTTTTTGAAATAACTGATTGTTAACGCATTTTAATAAATCGACGATTTTCTAGACTTTTAAGAAAATTCATATTTTGAGCTTCTTTGTATGTCGAAAATTTTCTGAATCATGACCATAAAACCATAACTAACTGCTGTAGTTTAACTAGGATGTTGTTTTGCGTGGCCTGACTCTTTGTATTATTGAGTACACCTTTTATTTTATTTTATCTTATATTTTATTTGTCTTGTTTCATTTTGTCCTATTTCATTACCAACTAAAACATGTTTTGTATTTTCGGTTAAAATTAAACTTCTCTGATGAATAAATGATATTTTATTAGATATAAATAAAATAATTATCCACTTTTGAGTACTTAAAACTTGCTTAAATTAGCAGGCATGCTTTTAGTCACTGCCAGAAACCGAGCAAGTTCTCATATTAAATATTGTTGTCTATTTTCATTGAAAGAAGACGTCGTAAAGCTTTAAGTTGTTACCAAATTGCAAATACAATAATTGAATTTAAAATATCCTGGCTGTCCGTATACGGAAATATGAAGTCATGTTCTTTGTTTTGGAATTCACACAAACTATCGTTTTTATTTTTTTAATCTTACAATCTTAGTCTTTGCTTCATGGTATAACCTCAACTTCGTAAATTTCGGTTTTTTTTAATTTTTATTTTTACTCCTAGAAAAATGTGTATGCATAATTAGTCTTTATGTACGTTTTAGTGAGGAACAAGTTTTTGAAGCATGCATGAGGTGGGTGAAACACGATATCGATAAAAGAAAAGAATTCTTACCCGAACTTTTATCTTTGGTACGTCTGCCACTTCTGTCACCTTTATACATCACTGATAGGGTTCGAAATGAGGAACAGATACGATATTCTATACAGTGCAGGTAAATTTTAATATTAACTTATTTTCTTTACGTCAGTAAGTTCCATAATGTATTTTAAAATATTCTAATTCTAAATTAAATTATTTTATTAGTAATTGTCCGTTTTCGTCGTAGTACTGCTAGGCTTTTTTTTTTCAAAAGCGCCTGACTGATGTTTTGTTTTCATTCATCGGCAAGATGAATGTGAGTATTTAGTTAAGTTATAATGTTTATTATCATCAATTTCTGCCGCTATGTTCAAGAACTAAGTAGTGGTTTTTTTTAACTAGGTGGTTAATTTTTAGAATTGGGTACCTAGATAAAAAAAAAACCGATACAAATTATTTTACTGTTCTGTTCTTCTTTTTATTTTGTTTCTGCAAATTTAATATTACAGAGATATATATTTTATGGTGATCTTTAAATACAGTTCTAGTACTCTGTAGGTCGTAAATAATATGATTATTTTTTTCCATTTTAGAGATTTAGTAGATGAAGCTTTAACATTCCACCTTATACCGGAAAGGAGGGCACTCATTCAAAGTTTCCGTACAGAACCTCGAGTGTGTGACGTCAAAGGTTACATATATGTTGTTGGAGGTTTAAATAGGCATGGTAAGTTTTTATTTGATATGCTCTATATTAGTAATTGATACCTTAATAGTAACAATTTCTTCTTTATTTTAACGGTAGAAAATCCATTTAATAAATTTAATTGATTAACAATATAACGTAAAACTAACAAAATGCAAAATCAACTAGATTACAAAATAGAACACAAATATAACAAACTAAATTAAAACATAGTCACCCTACCAGATTACGGAAGCCTAAATCATCTTTCACATAGTACAACATGTAGATATCTCTCAACAGTATCCAAACTCATGAGGTGAATCAAGGCTGAGGGTATTGAAGAAAGGAGACATACGTGACAAAGACCTATGAAAGCCATAGTTTGTATGGTGTGTTGGTATGGCGAACATACTCCTGTTTCTAGTTATATACACAGTATTAAAGTGAATATATTGTAATGAGTGAAAATTGAAAATAATCACATTTAAAAGTTTAAATGAACAAAGTATGTCAGCGTGTTGTATTCACCCCTTCAATAATAAAATGTCATATACATTCATTACAGTGGCATAATTAATCAGAATCACTATAGATATTGGTACTTCTCTTAAAGGTCAATGATTATTCAAGACCAGAGCGCACCACAGAACTGTAAAACGAGCTGAATGAGTTAGGCCATATTTGGTGATGACACCCAGTCGTTTACAGCCGTCTTGCACAATCTTATTAACATGATTTCTAAAACTGAGTTTGCACAACCCAAATTCATTCAAGTCGTTGTATCGTTCAGTGGTGGGCTCTGGTCTTGAATATGCCTCTGTAGTTCGGTCAACTATCGATGCGTATAAGATTGAAGCGTTCAGCGCAGGTTTTTACCTTCATTGGCCAGGCGCACGCCCAAATCACGGATCTCTGAAATATATTTCAGCAAGGTTTTGTTCAAATGGTATCCGCTTATAACCATGTTATTAGAACGGCTAAAGGTGAGAGAAATATTTTTCACATTAAAACAGACCGTTCCTCTCGGACTACAGAAACAAGTTGTCAAGATCAGATGGCAAGTTTTGGGCGTCTATTTCGGTTTTCAATACACTTGTGTGGTTTCAGGTCGTCAGCAATGAATAGAAATACAGAGTACACAACATAATTGGCAATATCGTTTAAACGCAGCTTGAAAAGTAAGAGACCACAATAAGATCTTTGTGGAACTTCAGGGAATAACCATATTTCGTTAGGGATAAAACTATTAGTACGTACATATAGGCTGCGACCCGATTAAAAACTAGAAAACCCTTTCACAATTGACTCACCAAAGCCTAAGAATCTCAATTTAGGAGCAAATTACGTTTCACTCGGTCGCCTTAGAAAATAGTATAAAAGCTTTACTATGTACAGTTAAATCAGTCTATAAATATGGCTAGAAATACCAAGACCTTACACTTCCACAAATAATTATGAAATAAAACAATAACAAAATGAAATTACTCTAGACGCCATCTGGGTCGTTAGAGGCTTCTTCATTCTAAGGCAATTCTGCATTAGGACACTCTCCATTCCCGGCACAGACAGCATCCCCGCGGACCAGGCATCCACACGCATTTCCACATCCGGTCTTGCACGCACAGCTAATTAGGTTCAGGAGGCTCGGTGGGGCAGTAATATTCTTGAACCTAAAAAATAGCAACTTAATTAATATTTTACTAATGCAAAATGCTTTCCCGTTTAATTTTTCTTCAACTTACCTGCAGGTACACGCGCAATGAATGTTGTCGAGCAGCAGCCGCACACTAAGGGGCACAGTTGTCAGCTGCAAATCAGTAGCTTTTGCGTGGCGGCTAACTTGCTCTAATGCTGTAGCGCAGATCATCTAGGGTCGCATATTTCGCTCCTCATCATGTATGTGTATGAAAATATTAACTAATTATTTTTTTCTCTACACATTTGCTCTGGGCTGGTTAAAAACTCCAACTTCTTGAAAAAGCCGTTCGTTGCCCTAGCGAACTTTCAGTGTTGATGCTTTTCTTTTTCCAAAAACAGCTGACGTTGAATCACAAGGGGAACAGGCGTGAGTAAGGAGAATGCCTGACTTCACATTGCCAAGGCGCTCCTGTACCAATTCGCGCCTTGCTAGCTCTTCCAAAGGTCCCTAGGGCGAAAAAAACATAACTTCTGCACTGGACAAGCATAGCAAGAAGATCCGTGTCTGTTACAGATATAGCAACGATCAGTCTATGATTTTCCACTAACTGAAAGGCTGTCTGCACGGTCAAGGCATCCGCATCCCCGGGGTCCTGTCCTTATCCCTCTCTGTTCGAGTGCAAGCTTCAGAAGGCGGATGCCCCCTTTCTGGTATAGGCAGGGGCGGCTGGTCCATAAGTACTGCAGAGCTGCAGAACCACTAAAATTTTCAACAAACTACTTGACTAATTTCTTATGCTTGCACTTAATAATTAACGATTCCTTAAAATAATAATGTAATACCAACAAGCATCCAATTTTCGGCCGGGAATACCACTATTATAGGCCATTGCCGCTCAAACACACACTGCGAACCCACGAGGGACGACAGTTGACAAGTAAATTTAATATAATTTCCTGGCGACGATATTTGAAAGCTCTTATCTGGGCTGCTATTATTCGTGCACAGTCCTTCTCAACCTAAAGAATGACACAGCTGTCAATTCGCAAAAATGAGCTATTTATAAATTTTAATAGGGAAAATTCGGTAGTAATTTAGCAGCATTCGTGACAGTTTTTGCCGCTTTTTACAAGTATGAGTTCGCGCGCGTTTTATATAGTTAATTAGAAAATACATGTACTAATTATTTGATTTTTCTAGTTTGTTGTGTATGTATCGTATTGTATCATTTTTGTTTGCTGTTATTGTTAGTAGGCTGGTGTATTGTATAGATTGTAGGCTTTGACAAAATGGACGTAGTGCATAATTTGCGAATGTTAAAAGATATTTTAAATACACTTACGAGGAAAAACTTGAATTGGAAAATAGAGGTAGGCCATCACCAGATATTTCTCTTGAGATAGTCGGTGCTAGCAGAATTACACACGTCACATTAATAAAAATATTTATCCTCGAAATTACTGGATTTGTGGATGCAGCCAGACGTCAAAGAAGGCATCTCGAATGTCACCCCATTTTTTCGCGTTTTGCCTTCGGCGGTTTGCTCTTATAAATAAATAAATAAATAAATATAGCCTTTATTTCCAACAGGTTAGTACCCACTTATAGGGAATTCACAAATACATATAAATACTTTGTTTAATGATACCCAAACCACTAACCAATAATTACTGCAATCGGATTAGTAGAAAATTATACATTTACAATGAAAAAAGTAAATTAATTTGAAATATAACTCGCATATAAGGCACTATTATCAGACTGAGCACAATCAACGATCCAAATTCAACACAGCGCTAACTGTACTCTCAAGAGAATCTGCATAAATGTCACATGTATTACATATACGGTTGAATACACTGCACATTAAATAAAGAGGACATTGTCTTAAAATATTGAACCTAGCCGTGCTGAGATAAAAGGACGGAGTGTACCTTGCCCCCAGTCGCGGCACCCAAAAACAGATATCTCCCAGGAGAGAAACACAATCAACCTTGGAATTCAACAATCCATATAGAAACCTGATTGACTGAATCCTTCTCCTGGCGAAGAGTAGGCTCAGCAAAACGAGCTAGTACTAAAATGTGATCGAATCCTCTAATAGGGTACACATTGTCCTCTTTAAAAACTAGGTATTTAAATAATCGTCTCTGCACAGATTCAATGTGGCCAATGTGAGTAAGATATATTGGGTTCCATACAATTGATGCATAATCAAGCTTGGAACGTACAAATGTATAATATAAAATTTTAATTGTAGAAGAATCATTGAATTGTTTACTATTACGGATAACAAAACCGAGCACCTTGGAGGCCGAAGCCACCATCTGGTGCAAAACATCAGAATATTTTCCCACCAGCCGGCTCTGGGTGTAGGTATACGTCCACGTGCAGCTAAATGGGAGAAAAGTAGGATTGTGGCCGGCAGGCTTGCATTATTGCTTGGGCGAGTGTCTCCCGAATCCTCTTGCATTGGTGGGAATTGGTTTCAGAGTTCCCTTCTAGAAGAACTCGCAAGAGCTCAGGGACAAGGTGCTCCCTTCAAAATTTGTGAATATGGCCCGGTCTTCATACTTCAAATTTAATTTCTCTTTCAGGTACTGAGCAGTATGGCAAGATTCTCCTTCGGTCAACTTGATTAAGCGATCTAGTATGACACAGAAAATTGGCAGTGGGAATGCTTCAAGTTCGTCACAAGGTTTCTCAAAAGAGGACTGCTTTCCCGTGTCGGCAGGCCTCCCAGGACGCGGGGAATCAGGCGTGTGTTTTCTGTAGCAATCTAATTGGTAGCACTACTGCCCACGTGGGTTCAGTTCTCCAGCAACTCTAAGATTCATAGCATTGCCACATTTTCCACCCACAGCAACTGCCTTGGAAACAATACTTTCTGCTGTCAGCTTCTGAAATGTGTGAAGGCGTTTTGTCTCCGAAAGACTGTTCTAGTGATCTGCCACAATACAAACATTGAACACTTTTTTCAAAGAGAGGTGCGGGTGGACGTCGCTTCAAAGGTGTTATGTTTTCCTTCTCCTGCAAGACAGGGAACGACGTTTGAGGATAGAACGTCCCTTTAACCAGACAGTAATATTTTCCCTACCACCCTATTTTTATATTATTATTCACCTCATTGAATAGTATGTCCTGGTTTCTGGTGTTTTCTACATGACACATGCACAGTCACTAAATCGCAGTTTTCTAAAAGCGTCGATGCACTGTCTTTTTGAATAAACTGACTCTCCGCAGTGTAGCTAAACCTCGCGTCACTATTGCACACTCTCCTTCTGTAAATCCCGCATACTTCGGGAGAATACAGCGCTCCATTTTGACACGTCAAAACTACAATTTGGATCACACACTAAACAACACGAATAAGTAACGGACTCCCCGAGCAACAGGCCCGTGCCAGTCGGCAGGCGTCGCGACTCGCCAAGGGTCAACAGGATAGGGTGTACTGGGCTTCTAACGGAAGTGCATTGACTTCAAATTTATCAGTTTTCATTGCGCCCTTGGGGCCGTGAACGCTAACGTAGTTTACATTAAAATTGTAATATTTCCATTGGCTCTTGTAAATTTTCTAATGCGGCGATTTTGGAGACTTTGTTTCCGGTGATAAAGCACTGTTTTAAGAACCGAAATCAGTCGCCAGATGTTATGACTTAATTTTTATGGGATTTGGGCCTATTTTTTCGGTAGGTATTAGTCCTGTACTATTTTTGTTCATTTCTTTTGACTTTTGATATTTAACAAGGTGTCAAATGTAAAATAAGACTGACAGCTGCAGGGTTGAACAACACTTTGTTGAAGCAACGCAGAGAAAATTCCCTGCCTAGTAGCAAAAGTTCGGATGAAGATTAACAAATATCGCAGTAGATGGTTGATCAAGCAACTTGTACATGAAAGTAAGACAACAGAACCTCTATCAGACACCGTTGTGTTGCTAGCAACTGACCATTTGAAGTTCATCCTTTTAAAAGTCCATTAACTCAACTTTTGTAGCCAGAACTTGTTCTCAAAAATATTTGCTTTCAACAAGACAGTACAACTTGCCATACAAACAACGCAAACGCCCACTCGTTTGGAGAGACAGAGCCTAATATAAAATAAATAAAAATAGATATTAGTGAACATTTTTTAGAAATGTGTTCGAACACACCCTTGCTTATACGAGTCATGCTGTATCAATTACAAAAATAGGTTTAGAGTTAAATCGGAATGGGGAGATCAGCTTGTCATTTTATTTTTTTACATATTTATTCATTATTAAAACAAACAAGAAATATTTTATATAGATATGTTCGATATTGTTGTGGTTTGTCAGACAAATTGTTACTTATTTTTCCACCTCAGTTGGCCTCAGGGTGTAAATTGCACAAATGCTAATTTAGTTGCCCTAAGGAAACTACCCAAACTAAAAGTAAATGCAATTAAAACAGTAAAAGCTCGTGCACTTTGATAAGTTTTCAGTAGACTTTGACAACAATAATGTCAACGTTTAATTATTATGTTATTAGTTTTTTGGACTAATAATAATAATAATAATAGTAATAATAATAATAAACATTAATATTGGACTCACAATGAATCGTTTAAACGTTGGGGACTTATAAAGTATTTGAGAAGACTAAGAAATAAATAATGATTTAAAGGTAAATCTTGTAAAAGTATCTGCAACTAGCTGATATTATTAAAAGTACTGAAAGTTACTGACTGGATGATTACAGTAACTTAATTAATAAAATTACAACTACAAGTTTATTTTGAAACTAGCTTAAAACTGCTACTTTTTTGAAAAAGTAACAACTAATATCCTAGCTACATAGTACTGTCTAGCTCTGAATTCTATAATATTATTTCAGGTGACTCTTTATCAACGGTGGAATATTATGATCCAAAAACGGAAAAGTGGAATTTAGCACCAGCTATGTCTATGATGAGATCTCGATTAGGCGTAGCTGTCATAAAACATAAGTTATATGCATTTGGTGGTTATAACGGAAGAGATCGACTATCAAGTGTCGAGGTATATGATGCCATACAGAAAAAATGGAGTGTGGTGACGCCTATGATTTGTAAGCGAAGGTTTGTAGTATTTCAATAATAGTAGTTCTTATGAAAACAGTGTGGATTCTAATATACACTATATATCCGTAATAGATGTTTTATAGTATACATATATCAGCAATAGCCGTTTTATAATAATCACTATGTATACCAAAAGCTGTTCTTATTGTTTAAAATACAACCCAGTCTGTAAAGTTTAATTAAATACAACATCAAAACATTCTCTTAAGTTTTAGTGAAAGAGATTCTTTGAAATGTTCGCCGCCTTATTTTGTTGTGTAAGTTTAACATCCTCACAATTACCTTGTTTTCATTCATATCTACTGTAAATTTGGAAGTTTAATCTAATTACTTTGGTTTTGCATAATTATATTTTCTTCGACATATTCGTAAAATAACCTTTGTCCGTTGGAAATACCAATACATTTGCTCGTTGTACCACAACATGATTTACCCCGAAACTGTATGTAATTGATACAAAAGGAATAATTATTTTGACGAAAAAAAACGTTTGAATTAGCAGATAATGCAGTATTAACGACAGGTTCAAAGGATAAAATTTGTTGTTTATAATTGTGTGGCGTTAAATTATGTTACCAATGAGCATTGTAATAATTATTTTTGTTATACCGGATACCTAATCTGTCCAGCATGGGAAACGGAAAAATATGAAACATTGATTATAGATATTATTGATTCAGATGAAGTGGATCTTGAATATTATCTTTTCTCGCTTTGTTAAAATTTATTACTTACTTATTTGTTAATATGTATATGTAAACACATTTTAATATATTTCAACATAAATTATATATTGATTATATTCATGCATTACTGTGTTTAAGTTTTCATTGTTAAAAAATAGAAAAAAACAGACACACTGCATTCGAAGTAAAAGCCAATATGAGTAATATGGGACCGATTTTTTCTCAATCATGTTGACAAATCACCTGTTATGGTTTGGAGAAACCAACCTGGTTATAGTGGAGAGAAACAGGCACCCATTTTAATTTTTCTCCGAATGCGACGATTTTCTAAGTCTTGTTTAGCGCCTCCTAAAATATTTTTAAAATAAACGGGGAAAACTGATTATTTACAGAAACGGATATCCCGTTTTAACTGTAAAATGCCTATTAATGTTAAATAACAAAATGTCACTTGTTTTAATGAATTCCATTTCTTAGTGCATTTACCAACCCTGGTATGTAATCAACCAGCTAATTTAAACGTCAAACGACTAATCTGGTATATCCAAGTTTTAGATTCATTATTCTCATCATTTAATGAATTTGTTTGCAGTGCACTCGGCGCCACAGCTTTAGGTGACATAATATACGTTTGTGGAGGTTATGACGGTGTTACGTCGTTGAATTCCGTTGAGCGGTATCATCCCAGTACAAATTCCTGGTGTTCGTTAGCGCCAATGAATAAATCTAGAAGCGCTGGGGCAGTCATAGCATGTCAAGGTTAGTTTTCATACTATAATATCTAATAAGGAAACTGTAGATTCATTTAAAAAATAAATAACGCAGTACATTAAATAATGAATTATTTCCACAGAATTTAAAAATGTCGATATTCTTATCGTTGCAGAAAGTAATCGTTTATAACAAATATTTTTTATTTAGGATCTTTAAACATATTTACTGCTTCTTTGAGATTTAAATAGTTGCAAAGAAAATAATACCATATATTTTATTTTTTGGTATGATGGTGCTAAAGAAATTTTCACTTCAAAAAAACAACGAAAATGCTTCACTGGTATCCATATTTTCTGCTATCCAGTTACTCCCGTTTTTTTGGTATTGTTACATTCTTACGTTTCCTTGAAAACGGAGAAATGTGGCGAGGAGATGAATTTCTTGGCAAATATTATTAAGGTTCATTCGTTAGAATCATATTAATTAAGTTTTTAGATTGTTTTATTAGATTGGCCAAAACTAAAAATTGTAAATTG
>MU192420.1:570-29231 GCA_016904865.1 Pissodes strobi
AAATATTTAATGCCTCATAACTTTCCCCAGAAAAGTGTGCAAAATTTCAAAATTGGTGTGCAAAATTGTGCAAAATTAGTTGAACCTACCAGCATCAAAAATTTTTAACTTTTTCACAAACGGGGGGGAAAATGCAAATCTTTAACACCTCATAATTTTCCCCAGAAAAGTGTGCAAAATTTGAAAATAGGTGTGCAAAATTGTGCAAAATTAGTTGAACCTAGCAGCATAAAAAAATTTCAACATTTTGAAAAACGGGAGGGAAAATGCAAATTTTTATCACCTCATAACTGTCCCCAGAAAAGTGTGCAAAATTTGAAAATAAGTGTGCAAAATTGTGCAAAATTAGTTGAACCTAACAGCAATAAAATATTTCAACTTTTTGACAAACGGGGGGGAAAATGAAATTATAAAATACTTCATAACTTTCCCCAGAAAAGTGTGCAAAATTTCAAAATTGGTGTGCAAAATTGTGCAAAATTAGTTGAACCTACCAGCTTCAAAATTTGTTTACTTTTTCACAAACGGGGGGGAAAATGCAAATCTTTAACACCTCATATCTTTCCCCAGAAGTGTGCAAAAATTGAAAATAGGTGTGCAAAATTAGTAGAACCTAGCAGCATCAAAATTTTTCCACATTGACAAACGGGGTGGAAAATTCAAATTTTTAACACGTCATAACTTTCCCCAGAAAAGTGTGCAAAATTTTAAAATCGGTGTGCAAAATTGTGCAAAATTTGCCGATTCGAGTGGCATCAAAATTTTTCAATTTTGTAACAGACGGGGGGGAACGGTCAAGTTTGCCCCCCGTATAAAAAACAGCCCTAGTTTTCCTTGTGTAAGTGTGCAAAATTTTATTTTCGGTGTGCAAAATTTTATTTTCGGTGTGCAAAATTGTGCAAAATGTGTGCAAAATTATGCTTTATTTGTTTTTGAAATTTATTTAATACGGGGGGCAAACTTGACCGACCCTGAACGGGTACTGGAGAAAAGCACAGGAATAGAGAGCATTATCAAAGAAAAATCTGACCAACAATGGACAGAAGTAACATACAAGAAAAAACGTCATACTGTGCCTATTAAAAATCGCCCTCCTCCGATAAAGGGTTCCTCTGAAATAAATTTCGGCCTTAAAGTGGCAGAAGCAACAGAGACAGTGTCATGGCTTTTTTAACAGGCTTTCACCCTTCGGTGGAGGCATCAGATATTAAAAAGTATTTAAAGAAACAAGGCTTGAGCCAGGATTGCAAATGTGAACATTGCACACTAGACAGGAAGAGTCGAGAAGTGCTTTTAAACTCGGAATACTGTCTACCGAAGTCGAAAAAGTAAAAAATGGTTCTATCTGGCCAATTGGAATATTAATCAACCATTTTATGAATGTGCAGAGCCAGCGCCGACATCGCCAAGGCAAAGGCCACAGGACTCACCCATAAACAGCCACAGAATAAAACAGTAAGCTTATTTCATAAGATCTATTAGAAACAAGTCAAATGAGGTTGAATTATTCCTAGCTGACAAGAATTATGACTTTGTCTGTATTAGAGAGCACTGGGGAACCGATGATGAGATTGCAGCATTAAACATATCAGGTTTGAAGCTTGATGCAATGAGCTGCAGGAAGGAGTCTATTGGAGGAGGCTCAGCAATTTTCCTATATATACTTTTAAGGAAATAATTGAAATTAAAGCCCTGACTGTTGAGAAATGTTTTGACGTATGTGGTATTTTTGTGAAAGAATTAAAATTATTTATTATCTCATTTTATAGGTCACCATCTGGTTCCTTTGCGGCTTTTTTGGAAACTCTTGAGCAGGTCCTGTGTATTGTTCAGAACGAGGGTTAGTTGTTAATTGTGGGTGACTTCAATATACACTTTCTCACTGAGTTTCGGGAATGCATTGAAGTGTGTAGCTTACTTGCCTCCTTTGGCCCTGCCCAGTTGGTTCATCAGCCCACAAGGGGTGATCGCTGTTTGGACAATGCATTTGCGAGTCTGGATGACCAAGTGTGCAAAGTGGAGGTTATAGAGACAGACCTTTCTGATCACCAGGCTGCAGGCACTGATTCAATTTTTACCTTCCACGTCCACAAATGATAAACCAACATTGATAAAAACACCTTTCAGGCCAATTACGCAGCACGGTAGAAATAACTTTTTCTCATACATTGAGGAGCAGAACTTTGGCTTTTTGGATTCTGGTTTTTCTGTTGTTGAAAAGTTTAAAATTTTTCATGATATTTTGAGCAAAGCTTTTCTACATGCTTTTCCCCAGAAATCTTATATAAAAAAGAAAAATCAAAATGGTTTAATAAACTGGTTCAATGATGATTTAAAGTCTATGAGAGAAGTATTGCAACTACTGAAGCAATACGATAATCAATTTCAAAGTTCAGCCCAAAAAAAACCTAATAAAGAATTATAGAGTAAGGTACAAAAACGCCATATTATGTCAAGCAAAAATTAAAGCCAATGACAACCTGATAATATCTGCAACAAATCTAATTAAATGCATGTGGGGTATTTTTAATGAGCACAGAAATAAATCTAGTGATGAGGTTAAGGTGCAGGTTTCACCAGATGAGTGTAATGTATTTTTTACTAACATTGCCCATAGCCTGAAGAGTCAGATTGGCCCTTCTCCTTTGAATCCTCTGGATTTCGACATTCCATTGCTGGGGGATTCTGACAAATTTGAGTTTTGGGAGGTGTCGGTTATTGAGGTCAGGGATATTTTGTTCCAGCAAGAAGAGTAGGGACCACTATGTTTTCTCAGTAGATTTAATTAAAGGAATTAAACATCTTATTTGTGGCCCATTAACCAAACTTATAAATAAATGTTTTGGTGAGTGCGTTTTTCCTGATATACTGAAGAGGGCTGTAATGGTGCCTGTCTTCAAGAAGGGTGATCCCTTAGACCCTTCTAATTACAGGCCCATATCACTTCTTCCAATAATCTCGAAAGTTTTTGAAAAATGTATGGCGGTAAGAATGACAACATTTCTGGAATCTAAAAATCTCTTTACTGGCAGTCAGTTTCGCTTTAGAAAGAACTGCAATACAACTCTCGCTATTCTGGATTTAGTTAAACGGATTCAGGATGCATTTGAGAACCATTTGTACCTCTCAAGTACATTCTGTGACCTAAGTAAGGCCTTTGATTGTGTCTCTTATGACTTGCTTCTGAGAAAGCTGGAAAAATATAATTTTAGCAATAACAGCATTACAATGGTTTCTAGCTATCTCACAGAGTGCAGAGTGTGCGGGTGGATGGAGTAGAGGCGGCTGAAAGAGTGATTGATGTTGGAGTCCCTCAGGGATCAATACTTGGACCATTATTATTCCTTATCTATATAAATGACCTACCACAAGTTTATCAGGAATGCTCATTCACTCTTTTCGCGGATGACATAACATTCACCTATGCACATTTTAATTTCGGAATTGCACAGGAGGCGTTGGGTGAGGCACGATCAAGGGCTGAACAATGGTTTGCAGCAAATGAACTGCATCTTAATGCTGGAAAACACAGAGCATGATTTTCTCTACAAGGCCCATTCCAACTGAGGCAAATACAGAGGGTTTAAGGTTTCTGGGAGTGCATCTTGATCCTGGACTCCTTTGGAGGGCTCACACAGACTCCGTGGTCAAGAGGCTTGGGTCTGCCACTTTTCTTGTGAGAAGGCTTTCTGAATGTGTCTCTTCTTCTGCTGTAAGACAGGCCTATTTTTCTCTCTTCCATTCACATATCAGCTATGCCATCCTGGTTTGGGGTCATAGTACTGGTGCCCAAGATGTGTTTCGGGTTCAGAGGAGAGTGGTAAGACTGATGAATGGCTTGTCTTACATGGAAGACTGCAGACAGGCTTTCATAGATCTTCAAATATTAACTTTACCTTCTCTTTATATTTTTGAAAGCCTTATTTTTATGAGGAAAAATGTCCACCTACACCTCCGACACAATGAGATTCACCAATATGAGACCAGAAATGGACAGGGTCTTGTTCCCTCATATAGGAGACTACAGAGAAGCCGGGATGGATCTAATTCTTCTGGTGTAACTTTCTTCAATAAATTACCCACAGCAATTTGTGAGTTACCAACACAGAGATTTAAAAAACATATTAAGAACTTTCTCATCAGCAGGGCATTTTATGACATTGGAGAATTCCTAGAATTCCAATTTTAACTGTGTCCTGGTGTGATTATTGTTTTAGGTTTTACCGAGTTTTATTAATCAATGTTGTCTTACTTATAGGTATATGAGTTTTGTTATTTTGGCCAATGTTTAGTGTACTCTGTAACTTAATGGTTTTTTTTTAATGTTTGGATTTAGTACCTTTTTAAAAATGTGTGTGCATTAGTATTAGAACATTATATTATTGATTTTTTCTATTGACGTATGTAAATATGCTAACCATATATTAACATGAATAAACAATTTGAATTTGAATTTGAATACGTATAATTATTATTTTTTTATTAGAAATTAATTCTTTTACTTTGGGTTGCTTTAAATTAAAGTACCATATGGTTTATGGTTGTTATGTTTTATAAAATTTGTCAATCGTGTCAGAGCGCGAAATCTCGAGTCATTGGCATAAATCTCACATGGGAAAAGAGGGTGTAATAGGGATGTATTTTATTCTTCAAATATGCGATTGTTCCCATGGGATAAATTTCCTATTAGGTACATATTGGACCCTCAAAAGCTTAAATTTCCACTTTAAGCTTTAAGCTTCGTTTCATAGCTTAGTTTCATAGCTTTTTATTCCAATAAATTCCATATTTACTTAATCACACCATTAAAGCACATAATAAATTCAATTTTTAAGACTGGGATTGTACCAAAACAATTTAAGCTTTGTATAACATCTCCAATTTTAAAAGCAGCAAACCGAAATCTGATAAGTAATTATAGACCAATTAATGTTATTACAAACTTTACAAAAATATTTGAAAAATGTTTAAAAGAAAGACTGACAAGCTTTTTACGAGAAAATAAACTTCTTTCAGCAACACAATTTGGATTTTCAGAGGGAATTGGTACTGATGATGCTATGCTGAGTCTAACAGAAGAAATAAGACATAACTTAGATATAGCAATAAGAACTGCTTGGCAGTTTTTCTCGATTTGGCAAGGGCTTTTGACACGGTGCCACATGACAAGCTCCTCTCTGTTCTTGACCGGAGTGGAGTCAGGGACGGCGTGTTGAGGATCTTTGAGACCTACCTGTCGGACAGAAGACAACAGTTAAAAATACGGGACAGTCTGAGTGATCCTTGTTTGATAAAGATCGGAATCCCACAAGGGACCGTCTTGGCACCAGTTCTTTTCAACTTAGGATATATAAAAGCATTGACAGACTTAGATGTAAATGGGAAATTTGTATCATATGCGGATGATATTGTGATTGTGTTTGGTGGTGCCTCATGGCGGGAAGTTAGGAGCAAAACTCAGAGTGGTATTGAGTTGGTGAAGAGATGGCTTGATGAACACAAATTGTCATTGAATGTCAAAAAAACCAACTATATTGCGTTTACAAAAACTGACGTAAACAAACCGACATTTAGTTTCATCGAATTTAATAATATAACAGAAAAAATTCATGAAGTGTCAAATACTAAATACTTAGGTATTATCATAGACAAGAATTTAAAGTGGGACTTACATGTAACATACATAATACAAAAAATTAAATATCTGGGACATAAATTTTATAGTTTGAGACAAATGCTTAACAAACAAATGCTTATTACCTTATATAAAACATTGACTGAATCAATTTTGCGCTATGGAGTGTTAGTCTGGGGCAGTTTGTATAATAATTCTTTGAAACCTCTTCAAATGTTACAAAACAGAATATTGAGGATCATTCTTAGGAAGAATATATTATATCCTACATATCTACTTTACGACACATCTATTGTTAATATAAGGACGTTATTCTTCCATATAATGTGCTGTTATGTTCATGGCCATGAGAAATTTAAAAACAAAATAATACATGAATATAATTCAAGAATAAAAGCAAACAATCATCTTGTTAGTCCAATGCGTCATTCCGAATTCTCCAAAAAATCTATCCTGTTCCTGGGCTCAAAACTTTATAATTTGTTACCTAACCATATTAAAATCAACAACATCAAATTTTTTTCAAAAACTAACCAAAATCTACATTGTTGACCACTACATTCAATTTCAGAATACATTGCAATGATATGAATGAGTGTACTATAATATTATATAATATCATTAATTATTGATTAGTTCATATTTTGTGGTACATTGTTGTTGATTATTTATAGTTGATTAGGCTATAGTTTGCCCATACGGATGCTGCAGCATCTAGGGGCTGTAATTGTAATTTATCTCCTGAGCAAATATTTATTGTACCTATAGTGTACTGTATTTGTATGAATAAAGTAAATAAAGTAAATAAATAAAATATTCAAATGTGCCAAAAAAACGCGTTTGTCAATATAAACGTTCAGAATTTACCAACTTTCGCGTGAATACTTCTCATATTTTGATTCTAATTTCAGTGGAAATTATATTTCTGGATCTTGTTCCTTCCGTATTCCCTAAGTTACTATATAATTTTATGACCTTAAATTATAGGAAATTATAAACCGAGTGAATTCGACAAATTAAATTTTAATCTCTAATCTGCCTCACGTAAATTACCTGCAATAACTTGGCTGAACAATATTAAATTACCTAGGTATGTAATAAACTGAATTATTAGGTACATGCGTCTCAACACTGTTAGCAAGAAAACGAACAATAAAATTAATACTTTTCATGGGAAGCAAATACATATGTAGGTACTTTAATGTCAATTCAACAAAGGTCAACCTTATTTATTATTTATAATTTTTTTCGGCTATCGATAGTTTCCTAGTCCTAAGCTACTTTTACTAGTGCAAGACGAGCGACAGAAAGTGGTATTTATAATATATTTTTTATTCGATATATTTTCATATATGTAACTGAATTATAGCTTACTATTTACTCAGTGGTTACCCAACTGATTTTTTTTTGTGCATTGCGTATTTAGATTTGAGCCCACTGTGTAGCCATTTGATAGCCTTCAAATGAGCAAGTAGGCGGGAGGCCGACGTCGCAAGTGTCTTTTACCGAGAAGCTTATCTCGCTGTTTCACTTTGTTGCATTACAAGAGGTTATACTAATGAAGAAGGGAGAACGATATTTTGTCGTGGTTAGTAGCATCTCGTTTGTTTGCGTTTCCTTCTGCAGTGAGTTGCAGGCGCAGTATGAAAGCAAAATCAAGTTTTTCACTACATATTGTTGTAACAGTTCGATTTTGCCAATTTTAAAATTTCATTTATATGCCGCATTTAGGGAACAAAATGATGCTGTATTTTGCACTCATCGGTTTATTAATTCTGAATTTAATAATTCGCTTGAAACTGCCTCTTTTCTTAATGTAAAATTAACTATATTTTAAGTATAGATTAGCTATATATTCGTATTAGATTTTAGAATCCGTTGTGACCATCTATTTTAGTTGATAAGCGATGTATGTACCTTATTATTAAGATAACTTGGCTTGATTTGCATTATATTATCGTAAACAGCCAGCGAGTCGATTTATATTTCTAAAGAATTCTGTTAGCCTGCAAATACGTTGCATTTGACTTATTGAACCATAATTTAATTTCAGTTTGAATATTCTATTACCTTTTGAGAACCCTAGGTTGATGTTCCGGAGATCGTTTTTGGACCTCTGCTTTAAATATATTTCTCGTTCAGTACAGCTGACCAGTTTTTTTGTAAGGTTTATGCCAAATAATAGGGATGGGCTATTTATCGCGCGTTTTTCATTCTCGATTTAGATTTTTGAAGGTTTATCAATCTTGTTAAAGCAATTCCTAGCATTTATGGAAGAATGTAATTTTAGCTCACTATTCGTAGCTTCCGCCGTCTTTTATCATCATAATAAGCGAGAATTAAGGCGTTTATTTTCTTAGAATTATTCCTTGTATCGAATCACTCGTCATGTTTTCAGCCCATCACTACTTATGGCGCAGCATTTAATTTCGAAGGTAAATTGACGGAATATTGGAGAAGTCCTTTTCTAGTTTGCTCGTCCGGCGAACGTTTGCCTTTGCCGGTATAGCGAGAAACTGCACGTTGTGATATAATACAACCCTTTTGCTAGGGGATTTACTGTGTGGTTTCTGTTTGTGTTTTAACACGACCGATTCTTCGGGCTCTACATGCTGTACTAGGTAAGCATTTTCTCTGGATTCCTTTTTCTGTGGCCTATGAAGCACGTGACCGCCATGTTGCTAATTTTTTTTTTGTTTCCATTATTTATATCGGCTTCCACGTTCGTCCCATAAGACCGAGACCGTCGAATCTCTTCTAATACACCCTCAAGTCCGAGTTCGAGGTAAATATCGCTACCATTTTTGCCTAAATTAATGAAATTGATAGCTTATCTACCTTTTATTTTTTTGTGCACATAACGCCATTTGCTTTTCCCATGTGTTATTTTATCTACTCCATTTTATCTGATCCGAATTTTTATTTTAATGCAACTTTAACTTTGATCATATGGAGAAGTTTATATATTCTTTTAGGGGTGATTCATACCTATCTTTTTATGTTCAAGTTACCTGAACCCTAATATCTCTTTTATTTGCTTTATTGCACTGCAAGTCCATGGGTTTTTTAGATGTATTTATGCAAAGAGGGAGGGGGTCTATGATTTTTATTAAAGTAAGGGGGCTTCATTTAATGCGTACTGGATTATTTCAGGGTTCTTCTGCTGGGCCAGAAGTTTAATTAAAAGACTGCAATTTTTTATCTGGTGGGCAGAAGTTCAATTGCAGAACTACCACTTGTTCTGAAGGGCCGGAAGTAGGTCCACAACGTTTTTCTCTGGAAGGCCTCAAGTGTCAGCGTTAACTGGTGGTTCCCGCTCTAGAGGCCATCGACAGAGTTCGACGACGGGATTTGGGTATAAGTTTTGTGTCTCATTGTTTCTTATGTTTACTCTTCGTTTGCTTTTATTGATATAAATCAAACATTGAACTGAGGTAGCTCATTGATTTTAATTAATTTAATTTACATTTATGCACTGGTTTATCGGACCAGTTAATCTAATTGCTTTGAGTTGTTTTCTCATTTTAAAAGTCAAGCGCTGGCTGGATAACTTCATTCTTTTCATTAATTAGTCGGCAGATATAACCGCTCTGAATTTTATCTTTTTATCATATGAATCAAGCTAACCATAGTTTTTAATCTGATCTGGTGCTTTTATTAACTTCTCAAGTTTTTTTTGATCTAATCATTGTGTCCGCTCTTTGCGGCATATTATCACCACCAGTGCAGCTATTAGCGCACGCCTACCTAGTTGTAAGAAGCTTAGTCTGCGTCAAGTAATCACTTTGATAAGTAGTGTTTAGTGCATTTAGTGATAAGGCATATAGAACCGAGGTTTTCCAACTGAATTGGTCTCTGTACGTACAATCTTCATATTGTACTCTGTTTATTTTATTAATTACTTTAAGTCATTTAACATTCTTTTGTCTACTCAACCACATTTTAATATAACAGATAGATTGTTGCTGTGTTTGCAAAAAAAAAGGATTTAATAGCAAATACAGTATCCATTAAATTTTTAGATCGCGTTTTCTTGATAGGTTAAGTTGGTTGATTATAGTACCATAATTATACTCATTTTCTTGAAAGTTTGAAATCAAGTTCTAAGAATCGGTAATTTTATGAGCGAATCTAGCCACTCGGTACAACACCT
Organism: Pissodes strobi; assembly: GCA_016904865.1. NCBI lineage: Eukaryota > Metazoa > Arthropoda > Insecta > Coleoptera > Curculionidae > Pissodes > Pissodes strobi. The sequence goes on from MU192420.1 coordinate 10,359, forward strand.
GCCGAGCTTTTTTCGTTTATTAAACTTTCCGCAAATTGACATGCTAGACTTATCGGCCGGCGGTGTTTTTCCTTGCGAATTCAAAAAGGACTATTTTGTTGTTTAAACATTATGGTCACCGTACTTATATGATACAATATAGATAATCGAAGGTACGTACCTCTAATACATCGTATATAATTGCTAAATTCTTTCTGTAACCTATTTGCTGCATTTTGCTGTCTGGTAAAATTTTGTAGATGCTCGTCGAAGATTTCGTCTGCCGTTCGGTCAACCTTCCCCAAGTTTTGTAAAATCTGTAATAAAATATAATAATTGAAATGGAATTTATACAAAAAGGAAATACTCCAAATTAGACTACCGAGTTGTTTAAAATATCTCAAGTAAAAATCACAAGTCCAACAACTTATATATTAGAAGATTTTCGAGGGCAGCCTATAAGTGGTTGTTTTTACCAAGAAGAACTACAAAAAACTAAACAGCCTGATGTTTTCTTAATAGAACAAGTTTTGAAAAAGAAGGGTAATAAAATGTTCGAGAAGTGGCTTGGTTTCGATAAATCTTATAATAGTTGGATTGACGGTTCCAAAGATGTTGTATAATAAATTATATATAAATATTAATATTTTAGCGTTTTCCTCTCAGTCTTAAAAAATGTCTTTCTTCTGTAAGGAGTGCAAGGAAAATGTTTCCTCTCATTCGCATAGACTTAGTCATAAACATAAAGATAAATGTTGTGTCGAGCTAGAAGCAGGCGTTGAAATAGTTAAAACTGCATTCAAAAATAGAATGATTAGTTATAGACTTTCTACCAAGTTACATACTATAGATGTGATGTTATATTTGGAGGAATTTAAACCTAAAATTATTCGTTTAATAGAAAAGGGCCTTTCAGACCATTTAAATCTTAAAGTAAATATGGAATTATTTGGATTATATCTATTAGCTTCTCAAAAAACGTTAGATATAAAATCATTTAACTCGTGTTATATATCTATTTCCAAAAATACAGATCTCGAGGAAGTATTTACCGATTTCAAACAAATTTTATCCTGCAAAGCGAGTAAATTTAAGGAAAGAGATAGCGGCTGGTCTTTAGCCAGGCTCTTGTTTCTGGAATTAAATATAAACAAATGTCGCTCGATATAATAAATATGGTGGAAAATTTCCCTATATAAGTTCACTATTATGAGATAAATTTTAGTTAAGCACGAACATCTGTTTAGAAATCATGTCAAGCTACAGTTCCATACCATCTTCAGATATCGAGAATTTAATGGATGATGGGGAGTCAAATTCGTCTTGTTCATCACCATGTTGGGAGTGGCAGTTTAATCGCATGGTGGCTAGAACTAATGCAGAAATCAAGAAAGAAACCAAATATTTGGCTGAAACCTGTTGCTCTACCAAGAACTTTAAAATTGCTGTAGAGCATAGTATTGCACGAGGTTTGCTTCCCAGTGTCAGGATATCGAGTAAAGTATTGAATCTCCCAGAAGAAGAAATATCTATATCTATCACCGATCCTGACTGGTCATTCTTTGTTGCTTGCTGTAACTTAATCGTTGAGGAGGCTGCTGCTGATAAAGATTATAAATTCAAAGATGAATGTCATGGTGCTGGGACTTTTATTTTGGATGCTTTTAAGTTATTAGGCGAAGTAGTGATTAAAATGCAAAGTTCAGAAACTATGACTACTTTATGTCTTTGTTTAGATGACTTGAAAGATATTTTAAATATTTATGAATTAGTATGTTTTAAGTTAAGATTACTTAAGGAATTAGATTTAAGGACTTTTTATGATGATGTATTAAAATATGTAAAAGTGTCTAGTATGACTGAAGATAATTGTTTAGATATAATCAAACAGTATTGTAATTTAAATATTACCGACTTATCTTATTAAATGTTAGAATATATTCAGATTAATCCACATAAAATTGTTGAGGATGTAAATAAACTCTGCAGTATGGATGCTTAATAAATGTATATAACCATGTATTTTGTGTTTTATTTCTTGGTATAGACTAGCTTTTCACGATGGCAAGTTGTTTGCTAGACTTTTTATCTGGTGCTAAAAATATAAAAGATTATAGCGTCGAAGAATTAAAATCACTGCCTATAGACTTTTTCCTAAAATACGTTGATTGTTATTCTCTTTTATGTATTTGGGGGAAAACTCCCTGCTGAATATAGACAAAACATTAACTTGCAAATTAAATTACCATGTTTCGTCCACTACAATGGAGAACTCAAATTGATGGTCCACCGAGTTCGCAGGACGCATGTCCTTTCTGTATAAAAAGTATACCAAAGTAATACCGATTCATTGTAACTCCAACCATGGCTTGGTTAAGTTCGAGTTTCGTCGTGCTAACTGCGATTGTTAATCATACATTGTTTGTGTATAAACCAAATCAAGTAGTAAATATACACGCACAGTTGGAGTCTGATACCTTTTCTACAAACGGTTCTTGGATTCCTCTGCTGTCTGCACTTATCCATAATACGACACCTGCTTTTATGACGTGGGTTCCTCCGTCTTTACAAAACGAGTATCAGTATAAACTCAGACTCTATTGCCAAAATAGAACATTTTTGGATGCTAAAGAATGGACTACTATTGGTTTAGAAAAGAAGTTTCAAGCTACCCAATACCTAGAAATTAATTGCAAGAATGAGACCATTACGACTACGTCAACCCCCGAGAATCCTAATGGATATTCCTATTTTTTAAATATGTGTGTAATTACTCTTGTTGTAGCCTGTGGTATATTATTAGCAAAATTTGTATATAATATATAATATCGGAAAAAGCCAATGTACTGTTACAAAATGTTGACTGTATTTCGATATACTAATGGATTATTAAATTTTATTTATAACGAAAGGAAATAAAAAACATTTTTTCTGTTGTTTGGTTTATTATCATTATTGTTAATCACATGTCATTTAAAACACAGAATCTAAAATTATATAATAGTTTAACATTGCTTAAGGCACAATGTCAAATACTACTATCTTTGTGAAAACAACATTCTGGCGTTTTTTTAAATGCAGACAACTTTGTTTCACTCTTTATAGGGACGTTGAATATTTGCTTCGCATCAATAAATTTCTTTATAACACCCATCTTTAGGTCGCCTTTGATCATTATTTTTGGATTGTCATATATTTTTAGCATATCTAGTAAAACTTTTTGTAGATCGTTTAAGTCAATGAAGCCAGACTCCCAAAGTAATCCATGGTGGTTATTTTCTAAATATGTAACTACTTTCAGATCTTCTTCTCTCAATAGCTGCTTGCAATAAGGTGGCTTGAATAGTAAAGTACAAATTCGTTCTCCATCATAGATAGCAAGCTCTTTAGGAATAAATCCTCCTGAGCATAAGAAACCCTGTATATCGATAGAAACTATTTTCTGCTCAGACATTTTTCACAGTACGTTACTAGGCTAGGTATTATACGATACTAAAAACGTTTATGATTGCTCTGATGTTAAATAATCGTTACATAGATAAGAAATTAATATAATACGCATGAATCTCATAAGGCTAGGCTAAACTCGCCCCTAAAACTACCCCCCTTAGTAGTGGTTAGGCCTCTTTGGCACGATGATGATGATGATGATGTCTTACTATATACGGGGTAGATGGAGTAGGTCACGTGGTGGTCTAGAGTAAAACGGTATTAGCTTAAATATGGCGTAGCCCATGTGTGCACCTCCACCGCGGCGGTGGATGCAGACCCCGCTATGTATCCCTACTTAAATCTGCAAGATATTTAATAATCAAATTAGATTGGGGGTTTTGAGCTGACAAATTATTGTAATTTAATGTATACTAGTGAATCTTATGTATTTTGAGGCGAAAAGCAAAAAAAATGCCCAAATTTGAAATTTTGTAAATTTTTCCACTTTGCGCAGGCCTATCTCGGAAGCGAGTCAATATTTTTAAACGCGGTTTACGGCATTCGATAGCTTAAGAAAAATGGCAATATTCGTGCCTTTTGAAAAATTTTAATTTTGATCCGATGCGACGTTCCCGAGATATGGACGTTTGAAATTTTGAGAAAAAATTGGGCGCCAAAGGCCGAAAACTTGAATATTTTAAATGTTAAAACACTAAATTCTTCATATTTTTGGTAAAAATTAAGATATTTCAAATATTTGAAAAAAAGTGTTGAGGACAAAGGAATGTTGATATTCAGAGGGACGCAAAAAAAAATCGCATTTTCAGCACAGCTGTGGTTGTAATGGTCTGTTTTAGTTTTCATGAATTATTAATTTTTAGTCAGTTTAATGTTAGATATGTTTTGGTTAGTGTATTTTGTTGAATTATTAAGTTGTTGCCAATTTGGGTTAATTTAAATTCTTAAGAATGTTTCCTTGAAGTATGAATTATTGGTCAAATTGGGTTCGAGATAATAAAGCGCCTTTGATACTTTCTTGAATTATTAACTTGTATTAAATTTCGGTTAATTTAAATTCTTAAGATTCATACGGTTTCCCTGAAGTATTAATATTAATCATATTGAGTTAGAAATAATGAAGCGTGTTTAATATTTTCTTGAATTATTATTAATTTGTATTCAATTTGGGTTAGTTTAAATTCTTAAGAATCATACTGTTTGCTTGAAGTATTAATTATTCTTGACATTGGGTTCGAAATAATGAAGCGCGTTTGATATTTTCTTGAATTATTAATTTATATTCAATTTCGGTTAGCTTAAATTCTTAAAATTCATACTGTTTCCTTCAAGTATTAATTATCAATCACATTGGGTTCGAATAATGAAGCGCGCTTGATATTTTCTTGAATTATTAATTTGTATTCAATTTCGGTTAATTTAAATTCTTAAGATTCATACTGTTTCCTTGGAAATAATGAAGGGCGTCTAATGTTTTCATGAATTATTCATTTGTATTCAATTTGGATTAATTTAAATTCTTAAAAATCATACTATTTCCCTCATGTATTAATTATTAGTTAGAAGACTGGGATAGAAATAATGAAATGCGTTTGATGTTTTTTTTTTAATTATTAATTTGTATTCAATTTTGATTAGTCTAAATTCCTATAATTTATACTGCTTCCTTCAAACATTAATTATTAATCACATTGTGTTTGAATAATGAATCGCGCTTTATAAGTAAGTCATTTTTAACATTCGAAGCCTCGACATGCCTACTGACGAGAAAAAGTTAAATCATTATAAGAAAATTTTCCAGCAGGTAAGTGGTTTTACAGGGACGGATTTAGATGTCGAGGAATAATAATAATAATAATAATAATAAGCTTTATTGTCTAACAGAAAAAGAACTTCCATTTACAGGACAATTAATTACAAAAAGTTAAAACCAAATTATAAATAACAATACTACAAAATAACTTACACATATACATATTTTCATACATTAAATTAGAAATTTATTTCTGAGTTTATTGGTGATCTGCGCTGGTGAAAGTCCGAAAATATCAATGTCGCCACACGATGTATTAAACAGGATCATGCCTCTATAGACTGGTGCTTTAAGTAAAAAGTTTGTGTTTGGAGTTGCTAAGAAAAACGTGGAAGGATTTCTGGTAGTTCGAGATGGCACGTGAAATTGAATTTGCGTTAGTAAATCGGAGCAATCGATGTAAGCTGTACAGATTTTGCTGATAAATTGCGTTAGTAAAAAATTTCTGCGGTTCAACAAAGATGGGACCTGGAATCTCTGCAAAAGAAGAAGCTGAACGCTGCCTCTGGGTGGATACATTCCATCACACTTAAAGGCAAGAAACTTTAAAATTTTTCTCTGGATATCTCCAATTGAGCCACATATCGGTCATAAACTGGGTTGAAAATAATTGCTCCATATTCGAGTTTGGATCTTATATAGCTAGTGAAAAGTGCTTTCATCGCTTGTTTGCTAGAGAAGTCCTTGGAATTGCGTATGATAAAGCCAAGCATCTTTGTTGCACTGTTGCAAATATAGTCTATATGGGGAGCAAAAGTGAGCTTTGTGTCATATATTACACCAAGATCCTTGAGGGTAGAACATCTAGTGACAATTGAGTCACCTAATTTATAATCAAAATCAATAGAAGTTTGCGTGTTTGAAAAGGTCATAGTTAGACATTTACCGATATTCAAAGGGAGATTATTCAGCTTGCACCACTGTTCGATTGCTCACAAATCCGCCTGCAGGCCATAACAATCATCGAGAGAACGCACAACTTTAAAGACTCTCAGATCATCTGCAAACAGTAGTACATTACTTGAGACTTTATTGCATATATCGTTGATGAAAAGAAGAAAGATCAATGGTGCTAGATTACTGCCCTGAGGTGCTCCACTAGTTGCCTGGAATTTATTTGATTGATGTCCCCGAACTTCAACATATTGTACTCTATCATTCAAATAAGACTTAAATCTGGAATCTGATATGGGCCCTTACTAACCCAAATATTTTGTATTAAATATCTATATTTCGTATTATGTTTTATTTCATTCAGCAAGTCGTTACGCCACTGCTCGATAAATCGCTCTCACTCGTATAAGCGAAAATCTGCCGTAATTTGTTTTCTTCTATGAAATATCTGATGTCGTAAACCATTCTTGACGCATAATTTTTCGTATATTTTAAAATTATTTAATCAAATTTAGATTTCACCGTTTCAGTTTTCTGAAGCCATCATCAACTTATTTTCTTCTTATGGCCGCCATATTCGATTTTGTCGGTTACACAGTATGTACTTTCATTTTTTCGAAAATGTATTGCGAACTAAAAACAACATTTTCAGAAAAATGCAACAACTTGTGTCATCACTTGAAAAATACATTGAAACCTCCCTTTGAATTAATTTTTTCGCTAAAAAATTCCGAACCGACGCCACCTTGAATCATCAGAACCAATAGGTAATCTAAAAGAAATAAATATTTAAACTAACCTAATTACAATATAAAAAAAAACTAGTCCAATTCGTAATTACCCTTCCGGTCGTTTCCATATAAACGCCGCTCGTTTCCATAGAAACGACCGTCGCTCCGTTCCCCTCTTGAGGTAGAAGAAAGGACGTTAGCGAACTGTCCTATTTTTTTTTTTTAATCATTTATTTTCAACATTATGCATATTTTAACAAATATGTGCAATATATATTCCTCTAATCAGTGCCTAAGAGCTCTGGCCTCGAGGACAATAAATTAAACTAACTATATTAATACAACAATACAATACAATATACAATACAATCTAATACAACGTTGGCTATCTAATTTATACCTAATTGTATTTAACAAATTTAAGAAATATGTTATAATTATTAATAGTTCTAATTAGTGATGCGACAATCGAATATTACCAACCCAATATTCCCATAAATTCTGTAATTTACGGTAATATTCGCTCACCCTCAAAGGAATATTCGTTTTTGGGTAACATATTACGGTTATATTACCGAGAACATTCCCGGTAATATTACGAATACATTCGTGATAGCTTCTGTGTATTACGTCACAAGAGTGCCCTCCTGCGATCGCGATTTCTGGGCCCTTACCCTACGCTTTGCACCCAGGGAGCTCTGAAACTACAGATCTCAATGGGTGCAAAGCCTGCCTGATGAGGGTAAGGGCCCAGAAATCGCGATCACAGGAGGGCACTCTTGTGACGTAATAAAGCATAACTTTTGTTTCATCATATATGGTCGACTCTTGCACTAGCCAAGGATTACAACATCGTATAATCTTTGCGAAACATTTTTCATATATATTATATCGACCAAGAAACTGAAGTGCGATATATTTATATTCGCATGTTTCCTTCAATATACATTTGATAGGTGGTGCACTATTTGCTTTTCTACTAGTTTGTTGGGTTTGCAATCGAAGCAATTCGACGCCTCGACAACAGATGGAGCCAGGTTCTACGCCTGTCTCATTATATTTTGCCTGTTTGGACGAAAAAGCCTGCTTTATTATGCCACATTGAGATCTGTAGTTTCAGAGCTCCCTGGGTGCAAAGCCTGCGGTTCTTTGACAAGCATTTTGTTTCTTTATTCATTGATTTATCTCTAAGATTGTCTGACATACAGCTTTTTTGCTGAAATATACAGATGATCGCTTGTTGAGATTGCGGATTTTGCGGAATCCATGAAAATACTGTGGTAAACGTTCAGCAAGATCTTGGCCAAACTCGTGGTGTTGCAATAAGACGGTATATAGACGTTTAAAAGGAGTTAATTTAAAAGGTAGAAAACCTGCAAGGGGTCTCAATTTTTTGTCCGAATATCGTGCGGGTACTGCGGGTAAAATAAATTTCGTCGAAAATTATGGAGAATAGAATATTGCTGAATGTTCGATTGTCTTGTTTACGAACGAGTCAAGATTTTGCTTTAAAATAGTATATTGAAGAAGAAGTGTGTGGAGAAGGACTGGTGAATGGTTTAATAAGAATTTAATAACAGAATGCAAAAATTTTAACGGTGCTTCAGTTGGTGTGAAGAGATATTTCAATGAATGGAAAAACACCTCGTCATGTTATTCCGGTGAGGTAGTCGATAACAGCCCAAATCTACAGTGATATTTCACACCAGATGTCTTACCTCATGCAGAGTTAGCATGTTATGTTATTTAGGTTAAAATTGTTTTCACATCATACATATTATATAATAAATGAATACAAAATAATCCATTCTGGGCTCAATTTTAAATATAAAATTGTGAAATTTCGTTTAATAGTATATTTCTGAACAAGGATAATAAATTACCTACCAAGTATAGTCTACTGCTAAAAAAAAAGTTAAATTTCCTAAAATTCTCCTAAATTACGGTAAGTTCTCGTAATTTAACGAATATTACCGACCAAAAATAAATTACGGTAATTTTTACATCACTAGTTCTAATATTTATAGGCAAGTTATTGTATTTTTTTGATGCTTGGTGAATTGGGTTGTTTAATCCTAGTCCTAGTTTCCAAACAGTAGATATTACTTTGGATCTAGTTTGGTGACTATGTATATTATTAGTGAACAATATTATAACATTAGACCTTTGGTTTTTATTAATAATCCTATACATTAATTTTATCTGCTCTAATTCCAAGATAGTGCACAGTTTAGGAACTTTCAATTCTTTATATAGTGTCTCTGTGTCAAATAATCTGGCATAATTAAAGATAATTTTTAATATTTTATTTTGGAGCACTTGAATAGAATTAAATGTTGTTTTATCAAAAGTTCCCCAAATTAGAATTAAATATCTAATGTGAGACAGAAAGAAGGCATTATAAATACTGATCATTGGACTTACTTTATCTATTATATGCTGAGTATGTTTATTCCAATTTAATTTATTGTCTATTATGAGACCCAGATACCTAATATGCTGTACTTCTTCAATGGCCAAATTATTTATATTAATATTTACTTTGTCCACTTTGCGGTTTTTTTTGTTTAAACATCATGAATTTTGTTTTATTAATACTAATTTTTAGTTTATTTGAATAAAGCCAATTCTGATATATATTTAGGTCCTCATTAATAGCATCCATCAATGCCCCCTCATACATCAAAACTGTATCGTCTGCAAAACAAAAATAGCGTGCTTTTAGGTTTGCACATTTAAGATCTAGAACATATAGTGAGTAAAGCAACGAGCCCAGCACCGAGCCTTGTGGCACCCCAAATTCATTTTCCAAAATTTCACTACTAATGTCATTAAGTCTAACATATTGCCTTCTATCAACTAAGTATGTTTTAATTAAATTGTACATATTCCCCCTAAATCCCATGAGATGCAGTTTTCTAGTAATTAATATATCTGTACTAACAATGTCGAATGCTTTTTGCAGGTCTACGAATACTGCTATGACTAGTTGCTTATTATCCAATGCTTTAGATATATAATCAATGAGGTCTGCCGTTGTACCAAGAGTGCTACTATTTTTTATGAATCCATATTGATATTGGTCAAAAGAAATATATTTGTTAATGTAAGAATTCATTCTCTTTTTTATACTTAACCTTTTCTAAAATTTTAGAGAAAACACTAACCACTGATATCGGCCTATAATTATTCATAACCTGACGGTTCCCTGATTTAAATATGGGACTTATTCTTGTTATTTTTAATTCCTCTATCTCTAAATCTAAGACAGTTATTCCATCATGACCAGCTGCGGCATTTTTTTTGAGTTCTGACATTATTTCAAGAATTTCTTGTTCGTTACAGTTTTCTGTAAATATGCTATTATTACAAATTATTTGATCAAAGGTAGGATCGTAGCCCAATACCTGCATAGCACTATTTATATTTCTAACAATGTTCTTACCTACGCCAACAAAATACATATTTAAATTATTAACAATATCTTCAGGTATGCCTATTTCAATATCATCTACTATCAATTTATCTATAGTTGTTTTCCCATTTTTTCCCTTAAAAAATTGATTTATAAAATCCCATTGCTTTTTTATGTTGGTACCAGTTTGTTCCCATTTGTTCCTAAAGAATTTTTTTTAAGTGCTTTACTTTTATTGTTAACTTTATTTTTGATTTTTGAATTCGTTATTTAATGTTTGATTCTGATTGTCCCCTAATTTTTTTTTATATATGTAATTTATCTCGCTCTCTAATCATTTGCAATACCTCAGCATTAATCCATGTATTATTTGCCCTAATTTTAAACTTCCTGGTATACTCACATTCCCTTTTACATAATTCTATCAGACTTATAAGTTCTTGAAATGAGCTTAATTGTATATTCCTAATTTTTTCTTTAAATAAATTTTGAAATTTTTGGTGACTAAGTACTTTCGTTAGCTGATAGATTTTGGGAACAAATCTTTTAATATTTTCTTTTATGGAGAATGTTATTAATTTATGATCAGAGAGGCGGTTATCTGAGACCTTGATCAAACTGGTATCAATGCTTTTATCTACTATAACATGATCAATAATAGATTTAGAGGAATCTGTTTCCCGAGTTGCTTGTTCTCAGCGGCCGAAGGGGGGGTGTTTGGTGGCGGGAGAACGGGAAATTTCCCGAGGGGCCTCTTACTGTGGGGTATCATGGGGCCCCTACTGCTACCAACTACAGATGGGCCACAGGCCTAAAAATTAAATACCGCGTGTTAATAAAACTTGTTGAGGCCTCTTGACCCTTGGCTCTCGGTCTATAATTATTATTCTCTCACTTGGAGGACAGGACATGTCAATCTTAATCTATCCCACATAAATCTAATTTTAAATAAAAAAGTATATAATATAGGTAGGTTAGAAACCTGATATTAAACGTTACAAATAACAAAATAATTGCAACTGGCAACGCAGCAATTCTGCTATACGCGTGAGTGTCATTACTGATTACTGTATCTGTGTCTCGGTAAGTTTAAGTTAATGGATGGATAGTGGATCCGAAAGAAATGATTCTGGGTAATTACCGAATATTTCTATTTTACACGCAGTAACATATCATAATCATATCATAAAGCATTAATAAAAAGAACGTCAGTAAAATATGTTGAGAGCCAGCGATACTGCAAATAACTTCTCGTTATAGGTAAGTTCAATTCGATCGAGTAATCACCTAATTAAAGACTAATTCACGGTCCTCAAATCATGATCCGTCACACATGCCGTATAACTAACTAACTATGGTTATTCAGTTCAACTAAGCTTCGTTGATAACTGCTGCAAAAACAATATATAGAAAAAACTAGTTAGATCTAGCGTTGTTATAGCCACCAAATAATTACAGACTCTGACCTTAACTTATGATAATTTACTCCACGGCCAAGTTACCGGTAGGATACAGATAATAAACAATCTGTTCGAGTAAAGAAAATATCAAAGGCCACAATAAAAAAAAGCAATTAAAAATAACGCAAAGTCTACTAGGCTGTAACATCACTGGTAGTTATCTGATCTACAGTTATCCAACGTAAGCCAGAAATCGTGAAAACTGAGAATAATAGTAAAACTAGTTCGACCTACAACGTTACTGCGTCAGCCAATTAAAAGTTCAAAGAAATTCGATCCAAAATTTATTCTAGATCAAGGGATCTATCTGAATTTTAGAATTCGATTAAATAAAATCAAGCATCTCAGGCTCGACAAATTGCCCAAAAAATTCAAAGTTCGTTTAAAAGGAAATTTTAATGACTAAATGTTACCTTAATTAAGGAGAAAAAGATTAAAAGTTAATTTTTGTTCGAAAACAAAGCAAAAAAAGAACAAAACAATAATAATTAAAGATCGTAGGTTAATTACGCACTATAACCCTCGTAGATATTTCGGTTGACCTAGCTTCGACGTTCTCTCGATCGAGAAATTTAAATAAATCCGCTCTGCGAAACGATTCGATTTTCAACAAATTGAATTTAACGCGTGAAAATAAAGTCGATGGTAAAAGGCCCTGTTTCCGGCTCCGTAGCATACTGTTTTGGGATTGGTTGATGGGATTGAGCGTCGCACGCATTTATTTTTAATTGTCTTTGAATAATTGGAAATTCTATTAATTGAAGTGGCTTAATGATAATGCGCTTTTGGCTACTCTGGGTAGTTTTTTTTTTGAGGATGCCCATGCATCGAAATCCTAGGTTTTTATCGTTTAATTCCCTTAGATGAATTGTTGTGTAAATCGTGTGGATAATCAAAAGGTTATTGATGCTCTCGCTGCTACTAGTAGCTTTTTAAAAAATCACTTTTATATTACTTATATTAGATTCTACATATGCATATTAGACTTTATAAAACATAATTAGACTTAAGATGAAGTATATGCTATATTATCTACCTTTCATGTACTAATAGTTTATTATTTTGTATTTATTTTTTATAAGTTATAGATAGGTCAATATCTATAAACATGTTTTTTAATTTAAATAGTTTAGTTTTACTTTCATTTACTTAGTGATGTATTTATTATGTTTTTTTTAATGTAAATATTAAAAAAGTGTAATATCAAAAAATAAATACATATTGTTCATCATTTAAATTATTATGGTAACAAATATTTTATAAAAAACACCATTGGCACCACTCAGTTTTTGCATAGGGTTGGAGCCTCTTAAGGTAACTCTCCCGGGCCAGTCAGTAGGGTCCCATTCGTCCCTGCTTGTTCTTCCATAACTAGATATTTTATAATTATTTATTGTTAGTAAATTCCTATAATTAAGTACATCATTAGACCTATCATCTAACAAATTTATATTAAAATCACCCACTACTACATGTTTTTTGGGATGTTTATTTAGCATAGATTCTAGTTTCATAAAAAAAACTCTATATTAGAATAGGATGGTGGTTTATAAATTGCACTTATTTTTACCCTGTCTTCCACTGTTATACACACCCAGCTAATGAGCTCTAATCTATCTGTTCTATCCACAATTTTAAAATCAATATTATCCTTTATATATATTGAAGCACCACCGCCCCTTTTATCCCTGCATGAATGAACACCCTGCTAGTTACTTATTGTGTAGAATGATTCTTCCGATTCACTTAGCCATGTTTCCACTAGTACCAATATATCACAACGATAATTAATCACAAAATACTGGATCTCATCCAATTTGTTTCTTAAACTTTGAATGTTCATAAATGCCACACTTAAATCACTTTGAGGCCCTTCTAGTTTTTTAGTTGTTCTTTACTGTTCACAAGGATAATTTTAGTATGTTCATCCTTTCTAAGCAGTATATACCATTAGGAATACCTCTAGTGCCGTACTGATGGGAGATATAATAATGTTACGTTTTTCCCGTGGGTTCTTAACAGAATTACAACTTTGCTATTTTCAACTAATACTCTCTTTATTCACTACCACTGTATACAATTTAACTCACTAAACTAGTCTTATAACTTTACCACTAATATCTATTCAACATTCAATGATTAACTGAACTAACTAACCGACTTAGGTCTGCTTATATATAATCTCAAATCGATCACGAATATTCGGGAAGTATTCCGAGGCCACTCTATATGATCTCGACGAAGCCATCGAGATAATTCCAGCTACCCGAAACTTCGCGTCGAGCCGGGCGATGATTCATACAGACAGAGAAGCGAGGGGCACGGCGGGGCGGCTAGTTCTATAGGGTAGCACAAAAACGTTCGGATGGTTGTTAGTCGTGACAATAATAATTATTTTCAATTTTTTTTATGATCATGAATAAAGTTACATACTGTAACAACATATAAACTTTTTAGATTGATAATTTCATTTGTATACAAATGGATCGTTGGAAACAGCCTGGGTTTTCTAATCAAATATTCATTGTCTAAAAAATTATTTGCCGATTCAGGACTATTAAATTCTACCCTTCCCCCCCTAAGGGGTCCCTTGATACCATTAATCTTTAACTCAAATAGTTCCTTTGCCAAAGCTATTGGATGTAAGCTACCCACATTATTGTCCCTTGCAGGACGACTTGAAAACGATCCCGAGCATCATTTATTTAACAATGGTTCTCATGTGTCACATCTGTTCGAAAAATCTAGGAAAAAGGTACAGAATTCAATGTAGTGGAAAATGTCAAAGGTGGGTCCACCAAAAGTGCACCAATCTGTCGGAATCTTTTCTCGAGGGCAAGAGAAGTTCAGAAATTCACTGGATCTGTCCACAGTGCACAAAAGGGGTAAGAATGTCAATTTCCTCATCACAAAAAAAGGAAATTGAAGTGACTACATCATCAGATAGTGACACAGATCAAGATCAGATACTTACCAGTGCAAAAAAAAAATATAAGCCAATACAATCAACAAGCAAAAACGAAAACACTTCAAATAATGATCTGCTTGATGTTTTAATGAAGAAATTTGATGAGCTTGAAAAATCAGTAATTTTTAACAATGACAGCATGGATGACATCCAAAAATCATTGTCTTTTTTTTTTTATGGCAGAGGCACACACACTAAAGGCAGATCCTATGGCGCTCGACGAGCGGTGTGTGTGCGAAGATGTTGATTGACACGGCTCTTGAATAGTTGTAGGTTGTAATTAGTTGGAAACAGATGTCCTAGGAGTGAATTCCACAGTGATGCAGTGCGCCAGACAAAGGAGTTCTTGTAAACCGATGTTCTAGGTGTTTCCAGTTGTACGACGAACTGGTGCGCTCTTGCCGTCTGTCGTGACTGTCTGACAGGAGTTGCCAGGGGCGGGATGAGGTGGGCCAAATTCTGGGAACATCTGCCGTGAAAGTATCTGTAAAACAGAGACATCTCGGCAACATGTCTGCGGTGTTCCAGACTATCCAGATTCCGGGTCAACTCCGGGTCGCCGACGAGGCGCACAGCTCTCTTCTGAATTGAATCCAGCAGCTTTAGGGTGTGCTTTGGTGCGGCACCCCAGATATGTGAGCAATATTCTAAGCACGGTCTTATTTGCGCTTTGTAGAGCAAGAGCAACTGCTGCGGTGTATAGAGTTTTTTGTTGCGAAATAGCGCACCAAGCTTCTGGGAGGCTGACTTTGCGATGTTAGCAACGTGGTCATGCCAGGACATATTGCTGTTGACCGAGACACCCAGCAGTCCGATTGACGAGGATGAAGGAATGGTCGATCCTGCCATAATGATGTCAGGGCTAGCTGTATTGGCCCTCTTGGTAAAGGTGGCTGCTTGGGTCTTTGCTGCATTGAACTGGACCAAATTACGATCGCCCCAAGTTTGAACTTTCTCCAGGTCTTGATTAATTGCTGTAATCTGCTCCTGTCTGCGGTGATGAGTCTCAGTCGCTGGTAAGGGTTTTTCTGATCTAAAGTGTGAGACAAGGGTACTGTCATCTGCAAAACTGTAAACAGGGTTATTCGTTTCGGTCAGCAGGTCATTAATATAGATGAGGAACAGAGTTGGTGAAAGTATTGCGCCTTGAGGCACGCCCGCGTTGATGGTGAATGTGTCCGAGATGTGTCCATCAACCGCAACGTGCAGAGATCGGTTCTTTAGGAAACTGCAAGCCAGCTGCAGAGATAGGCTGGCAGTCCGAAGGACGGCAGTTTGTTGAGCAGTCCGTCATGCCAAACTCTGTCGAATGCCTTTGAAATATCCAACGCAATCGCTCGAGACTCTCCGTAGTTCTCAATTGCTCTACTCCATATATGAGTGACATAGGCTAATCTATCTCCTGTCGATCTCTCTTTGCGAAAGCTGTATTGATTATCGCTGATTATTATGTTGTTCTCGAGGTACTTGAGTAGTTGCTGATTGACTACACGTTCCATGACCTTGGAGATTATTGGAAGCAAGGCAATTGGGCGATAGTTTGAGGCCGTGGTTTTCTTGCCTTTTTTTGGAACAGGTTGCACTCGAGCGACTTTCCAAGAGGATGGGTAAACCCCTTTTCGGTAAGACAGAGAAAAAAGCCTGGAAAAAACGGGTGTTAGTTCGTTGGCGCAGTTCTTTAGCACGAATGCAGGTATTCCGTCCGGTCCTGATGCCTTTTGCGTATCTAGTTCTTTAAGGATTTTGCGGATATCACGGTGAGAAAACTTGACTTCTGCCATGGTAGTGTCGATGTTCGGTATGGTGGGGAGTGTCTCGCCTTGGGGGACGTCTAAGGTAGAGTGCGATGAAAACATTTTGGCGAGCATGTTTGCTTTTTCCTTGGCTGTAGTCGCCGTGATGCCACGTTCGTCCGTCAAGGGTGGGAGAGACGTTTTTGTAAAGTTGTTAGTTACTGCCTTTGCTACCGACCAGAAATTCCTGGAACCACTGGGGCATTGCAAAAGTTTATTCCTGATCCTCTGATTGTGTTTGTCCTTAGTTTCGTCGATCACACGCTTGCACTCGTTTCTCGCTTCGATAAAATAATTGCGATTTTCAGCGGTCTGATTTTGCTGCCAGTACTTGTAGGCTTGCTGTTTCCTACCTACAGCTCTTTCGCATCTTCTGTCGAACCAGGGCATTCCTTTTAATGGTAACTTAATGGAATTTGGGATGTATGCTTCCATTCCTGAGGAGATTACTTGCGTGATCTCTTCGCAGCAGACTGACGGGTCGTCAGTGCCAAAGCAGACGTCGAGCCAAGGAAAATCTAGGTAGAACTCCCTTAGATCGTCCCAGTTTGCAGAATTGTAATGCCAGATTTTGCGAGGCAATGGTGGATCCTTCTGTATGGGTTGCAATTCACAAACCGTTGTAATAAGTTTGTGGTCGGAAGTACCTAATGGCGGACCAACTGTAACCTTGTACTGGTCAGGATTGGTGGTTAGAAAAAGATCCAGGAGAGCGGCGAATTCGCCCCTCTCTGAGATTCGAGTTGGTTCGTCTACAAGTTGAGTAAGCCCGCAGCTGATGGCAAATGCTTCGTTGTCGGTCTTGTTGTGATGTTTGAGCCAGTTGGTGTTGTGGGCATTGAAGTCTCCCAGAACGATTATTTCTGAACTGGGGTGATCGACCTGTATTGAGTCAAAAGTGGTAGATAGTGTTGAAAAAAAGCTTTGGTAGGCTCTATCGCTCGGAGGGCGATAGAGACAACATATAAGCTTGGTTAATCCCTTGGCGGTGAACTTGAGCCACATGACGTCAAGGTTGTTCGGTTCGAGTGTTTCCTCGCGGTGACATGAAAGGTCGCTTCGGACAAAAAGGCATATTCCGAACTTATATCTAAATCGGGTATGTAAGTCGTAACCAGGATAGGGGTATTTTACTGTTGTTGTTGTAGAACATACTTGTGTTTCTGTAAGGGCTAGTATGTGTGGTCTATTTGCTTGTAGATGTTGGTGTACCGAATTTATGTTTGTATTTAGGCCTCTTATGTTGCAGAAATCTATTCTAAATTGGTTCGGTATCTTTGCTGTCTGTGAAATGCGGAATGAAGGGCTCCCAGGGCCACCCAGCGCCCGGAGATCCGAATGGCCGGGGAGTTTACTTCCGGAATATTTTGATCCTGGAAGCACCATCATGTCCATATATTCCTACTGTGGAACCCGGGACCACCAGCGCGGCAGCGGAACGTGATTTGGGAAAACCACTTAGCGCTTCCCAATTCTGGTGGGGTGGTCTTTCACCGGACGATGCGAGTAGGCTTATGCATCTACCACCTAGGGCCGCTTCCACTCGAAGCATCGGCCTCAGACTCATTCCTTTGGCGGTCCCTAGTATGACAGGGTTAAAAATGGGGTTTGTTGGATCACTCCCCAGTGATCAGCTTCAGACTTTGTACTTTGGTGTTCTCCAGCCTGAAGGAGGACGATGGGATTTGATGGGCCACATCCCGTGGCAACTCGGAATGGTGGGGGCGTCACTCCCCGTAATCAAACTCCTCTCACCAGTTTGACGTTCCTGCCAGCCAATACAATGCAGCCCCTCCTGTCACAAACTGTCATTGATCAGCTCCAGACCACGGCACATATAACAACCAGCAATATCACATCTTCTTTTTTCAAATCTGCGCAAGTCCGCGCGCAAGATATTCCTTGGTAGGAAATCCGTCAAACCGCCGCCAGCGGCGTCGTGTTTTTACGTCTGGTTTATTTTATTGCTATTGGAGTTAAATCGAAACCATAGGCGTGTATTTGTCAAATATTTGACATTGTGAGAGATGAACGTTGATTATGACATTGTGTAATGCAAAAAGCGATGGTGTTTAAGCAATAAGAACTTGTACAAACCAGAGATATTCTTCCAAGAAGAATTTCTTTAGATTTCCTGCTCATACAACAAGGTATACATATATTTCATAACCCATTGATATTTGAAATGTTATATTACGGCTCTGTTAAAGGAAAATCATACTTATATATTTCAAATCCAGCCCTGACTTTTCCTACCCAACTGACATTAGCAAGGTCAAATTTAATTTTTCGCCTGACAGGTCGAGTAATATTGCTGGTTGTTATATTGTCAACTAACATAAAATCATACAGTGGAAAGTTTGAACTTAA